>LZPO01067490.1:0-20962 GCA_001675575.1 Neotoma lepida
AGCAAGTTTAGGCCAGCCGGGGCTACAGAATGAAACCTGGTCTCAAAATAACTGAAATAAAATTTTTTTAAAAAAGCAAGCACCTAGGTGTGGCTCATGAAAGGGAATAATGCCTGACCACAAGCCTTACCATTCAATTTATAGAAGCAGAGAGGAGAGCCTACAACAAATAACAACCAGTAATCTTATACTCAAAAAAGATTTGATCACTTCTCTATCACCCACATTCATACTCAGTGACTAAAAGAGACTTCATTTGTTGCAGACAATTAGGTATCTACAGCCTGGCTCTTTTGTTAACGCTCTAGATGTTAATGCATACCCTTGAGTTTCACTTCCCCCACTTATAAAATAGGGGTGAAAAATGGAGCCTCTCTTGGGGGACTGTTTCAAAGATGAAATGAACGTGTACTAATCACATTCTGTGAACTCACCTTCAGCCTGTAAGCATAAAGAGAAGGTGGAAAGNAGTTATTGNGTATGCACAAATGGTTATCTACAGTTTAATGCCTAAAAGCAACGCCAGCTTTCTTGATGTGATAGCCTTCTGTTCAATAAAGTAGCTGGTCTAAATTGCAAGCTTATTCATGGGTCTCACTAAGGACATTTTTTATTTTAAATGAAAGAAAAGTCAACANCAACAATGTGTTCCTAAGTAGTTTCCTTCCTCCTGAATTGGCTCTGGTGCAAATAAGTTTATTCATCACTGATCTAGAGGACTCGGAAATAAATCACTCCTCTTCCGTAATCTGCATTGTTGACATTGAACATTTGTTTGCTTTGCCAGCTGGTAGNGAAAGGACTGGCCTTGGTGTCACACATGGAACTAATTGCTTCCTTGATACATTAACTCCTCGAGATTAACACTAAAACACTCTAATTTCTGTAGACAACCAAAAAAATGAAGAAGCTGGAGAAGGATACAGCCACATGGAAAGCCCGATTTGAGAACTGTAACAAAGCTCTGCTGGACATGATCGAAGAGGTGAGGAAGCTCTTTTCTTAGCTTCTCTCTCCATTTCCCCAATCCTGTCAAAATAAGCAACATAACATACTAGTGCAAATGATTATGTTTGAAAATAGGCTGAATTTCAAGGGAGATTGTGATATATTAAAATATAGTGAAAATAAGATCAAGGGTCATTTAGAAATCTAAGGAAGCNTCAAAGACCTTTGTAAACCTTAGTCACAGGATTATTGAGTAGAAAGCTGTGGCACCATGCCTGCTGGACTGTAAAGGTTTTGATGAAGGTTTTACTTGACTTTAAATTTCTACTGTTCAGCACCTAGCAAGTATAATGAATGCATTGGTTTGACTGTACTGAGAGAAGACACCAGCCCAGGTAGCCCACATACAGATTATTTTATAGACAGATATGAAGAAATCTTTTTAAAAACTCCTCCAACGCATATTAGATCGCTGATGTTATGCCGGGACCTGCAGGTTTTCCAACTCTAAAGGCAAAGACATATAAGCTCTGACATGAGTGGCAGGGCTTACAAGTGAAGAGCCCTTCGTGTTAACAAGTAAAAAGGGTCTTACAGGTACAGGGTAGCTGGTATGGGAGTAAGTAGTAAGCTGATTAGGAGCAGATTCCTGCTCACACTCACACCACTATTACCAGAGGAGGGGGGGGGACTGAACATACTAAGCAGCCGACATCATGAATTGGTATGTGGTGAGTTTCTGTGGTTATAATTACCACTTTAACTATTCATCCCAAGTTGCAACCAATTCCCAAGACATGTGTTCATGACTCATCAAGACCAGTCAAATGGCTGCTGTGATTAGCTTATAGCAGTTTATGTATCAAGAAGACATATTCCCTAGAATACATAAAGCAGTGCTGAGGGTGAAGTCTCAGGCCGTCTTATTCAGTTCATGCAAGCTCTTGCTTATCCCCCCCAGTTCTTAGAAGATTCATGTGGGTGAAGATTCGACAGGGTCTTCATTGAAGCAGAAAGAAGGCTCGCCATGTTTCTTTTCCAAAGAACAGGCAATGGTGATTAAAATCTATTAGTCTAATAATCAGTGCAAAGACCAAAAACAATGGAAAAACTAAGTGATCTCCATAAATGTTTGTTCAAACCTAGTAGACAAATTCTGGGGTGAATGATTTTGTCTCTTGGGAGCATTCTGGGGAACCCACTCTTCATGTTATTTGTCTATGTTTATGTCACAGAAAGCCCTAAGAGCTAAGGAATACGAATGTTTCGTGATGAAAATCCAGAGGCTGGAGAACCTGTGTCGTGCTTTACAAGAAGAGAGAAAGGAACTCTACAAAAAGATCAGAGAAGCGAAAATGTCCGAAAAGGAAGAGCAGGGTCAGCACACCTCTGATGAAGAGCCAGAGTCAAATGTCTCTGAAGATAAAGAAATAGATGCAGAGGAAGCCAAGAGCGTTCAAAACACCGTGAAAAACCTGGCCGCGGCCTTCACCATCCTTCATCATCCGGAGTCCACTCTGGACCAATCAGAGGAAAGACAACCNGCAATGCCNGGTCCTCAGGGCGGAAGTGACATCATCCCCCAGCAGCCTGAAATAGCCCTTCCGAACCCTTCTGCAACTTCAAGGAGTCCTGAGCCTCCCGTGGCTTCTCAGCCTGGGACCGGAGGGGTCTGTAAGGCTGCACCTGCCTCTACAGCCAGCTGTACCCCTACAGGGCCAGACCTCCAAAGCCAGGGACTCCCTGCCGGGAACCTCCTGGACCTGAAGCTCCAGGAGCCAGAGGCAAAAGCTTCTGGTCAGGCCCCACTGTCCCCAGCCCAGGGCTCCCTAGCTGTAGTGGAGGCAAAATATGCTGCTCCACCATCTCCAGAGAGTGAGGGAGTCCCTGCTGTGGTGCCTGGCTGTGAGCCCAGGGAGCAGCCCCCACTAGCAGCCACAGAAATCNCTCCAGGCCCTTCCACAGGGCTCCCCACAGAGGCCGCCGACACCAGTCTGGATGGGATAGACTAAGCCTCATCAATTCTTCAGGCTATTCACCCTGCTGCATCTTCCTCATGGCAGAATGTCTGCGAAAGAACCTTCAAGGACTAGGAAGAGAGTTAGGGTCAAGACATTTTTAATGTTGAGCCTTTGCTGCTGTTTGCAATTTACAACTAATGTGGAAATTTTCTGTAATTGCATAATTTTCCCATTGGCAGCCAAACATCAATAGCAAATATGTATTTCAGTTCCACTAAGCTGGTCCCTTAATCCAGTTTGTTAACAGTAAGATTTGTTATTTAAGGACTCCCATTACAATATATAAATATTCTGAGGCGTTACATTTATTTCCACAAATAATAAGAGCTATAATGAATATTCAGATTCCACATAAATAGCATAATATACACTGTGCTTATGTGTGTATATAATACACATATGTACATGTGTGGATAAATAATACATTTGTGTGTACATATACACATGTATTTTCATACATGTATATAAAGTCATACACTACAAATATATTTCACTTCTTACAGATTTTTCTCTATTGCAAGATATTTAAATGCTGATCAAAATTCTCTTACTTACACTCTGGACTACAGTAGACTAATGCCCTATGAATCAGAAATAGATTTAGAACACAAATATTTAGGCCATCACTATTTTGGCCAAAAAAAAACTAACCCAATTTAAGATAAAGGAACTCAATCAGCTGATCAAATGATAGACATAGCAAGTGTGTTGGAATGTCTGTGCAGATGGCATGTGTACACNAAGAGGACCCTAGATAGCAAAGGGGAAAAGTCACAAGGAGGTGGTTCCTTTCTTCTGATGCTTCTCCCCATCTTCTCAGCCAGCTTCCTCCCAACTTCCTAGCATCACTTCCTGGGATGAAGCAGCCTACTCCTGGCTACCTGTGTGCAAATGGCTGGAAATGGGAAAAGAATCTAGGTTTTGAGGGGTTGAGTGTCCTTAGACTACAGGAGGCTGGCCCTGGTCCCTGTCTCTTTGGCTACTGATATCTCAAGAAACTATCTACTTCTTGCTGTCTCTAACCTTGTCTTTATCTCAAAGCACTTATTCCTTCTGAATTCCCTCCTGTGTATCAAGTAATCATGCCTGGCCCACATCTCCATTAACGTTAAGTAAAACGTATTTTTTCCACACAAGAAAACCACACAAGTTTTCAATAGGAGTGATGAAGCTTACAAAGCCAACACATTGTCTGCTCTAAGAATTTTTGTATAGNCAGAAGTACAAAAATTAAAAAAGGGGAGGGGACCCTACTCATAATTCAAACACAACAGGTGAGGACTCCATAGATGTCAAAGCTACAAGCACTGGGTGTTGTCCGGACAAGTTTTACACTCTCATTGTTGACAAGATCCTCTAATAACACTGACAGCATAAATTACTCGGCCTAGACTAAAAGAAGACTATCCTAACAAAACGGAAGATCTGGGAAGGAGGGAGAGAGAAGGAGCTCCAAGGGAGGAACGTCTAATCTAACGATACTTTAAGAAGTTGAACTTGCCAGGCAGTGGTGGTGTACACCTATAATCCCAGCACTCAGGAGGCAGAGGCAGGCGGATCTCTATGAGTTCGAGGCCAGCCTGGTTTACAGAGTGAGTTCTAGGACAGCCAGGCTACACAGAGAAACCCTGTCTCGAAAACAAAACAAAACAAAACGCTGAACTCAGAAAAATGGATAAAGGAAGATTCCTGACTACTCACCCAGGAAATCATTCTTCAGTGGTGCATGTGGCTGTGTGCCAAGGCACACACNGAGCTGGTAGGCAGTAGCCATATGTTAAAAGAATTATAAAACTGTATAAAATTTGTTTGAAGTAGACAGTAAGGGAAATAACAAAAATACCATTTGAGAAAAAACATCAGGGGTAAAAAGGGTACCATTATTTGAGAACCCCTGTGTTTTTAGAGGCTTTGCATATTATAATCACAAGGATATCCAGCCAAATTCAACTCTACTGGATATTAAACATTCAATTAACTCAAAGCCAAATAGTCACCATAATAATCCCTTCTGTTTACAGGAGCTGAGCTTCAAAGAATGGAGTCAGATCATCACAATTAGGTCTCGGTCCTAAAGCTTAGAGAGACAGACAGACAGGAGGCGCTGACATCCAATAAATTAAGTATTCTAACACCCAAAGTTTATTATTTTCATCCAAAAGGGTTTCACAGCAACCCATCACTCACAAATGTGTGTACCTTTGGCACAGTGTCAGAGGCTATAACTTCCCTGAAATCTGTAAAGCTTTAATATTGGCTCTGGGAGAATTATTTTAATAGTCAAAGAGTGTTTTATTAGAGTTCTTTGTGTTCAAGCTTGGCCTTCCTCATAACAACTCAGACTCTCTGAAAGCAGAAAATCTAACTCTTCTTTATCAAGTTCGTGTAACTATTTTTAGAGATGCCAAATNTTTCCAGAAACACTGGAATTATTGTTTTCTAAATGGAATAACATAATGTTTGTACCAATTAAAAAGGCTTTTTCNCCCAAGTTTTCTAGTAGTTTTTAAAAANTTTTTTCTGTTTTATTCTTCCATGATTCAACAATACTAAGTAAAAATATGGCATTATTCTATTGTTGGTTGAGTTTGGGCTTTCTAAATAAAATGAATACGTAGTAAGTCTTTTGGGAGCATAACGGGAAGAGTGGCTAAGGAATAGAGGGAGAGATCACAGCAATAAGGCTGGAGTCAAAACACTGAGCTCTGTGACAGAAGCTACAAACCACACGCATGGTTTGACAAAGGAATATCATGCATTGCATTTAAACATTGCAACACACACACACACACACACACACACACAGAGGTTCCCATTCCACACCCTTCAGGTTTACTTAATGGACAGATATTTAAACTTGACATAGCTGAACTGAGTGAGGTGGCACACATCTTTAATCTCAGCACTTGAGAGGCAGAGACAGGAGGATCTCTGTGAGTTCAAGGCTAGCCTGGTCTACACAGTTCTAGGACAGCCTGGTCTACTTTGTGAGTTCAGGATAGCCTGGTCTACAGAGGGAGTTCCAGGACAGCTAAGACCACACAGAGAAACCTTGTCTTAAAATATCAAACAAAAATAAAACTTAATATAGCTAAAAAAATAAAAAATTAAAAGGCCAATTCTAAAAACATACATACACATACAATATAACAACAGAAAATACCAAACTCCTCTTCATAAAGTGACAAGAATGATAATTCCAAAAATTATAGCATTGACTAAATAGAGCCACAGTTATTAAAAAAACAAAAAACAGAAACAAAAACCAAAAACCTCTATACCCTCCAAAATTTGTGGAACAAGTAGTAGTTTTGTGGCTCTACACCACAAAGTGAAGTGATTCTCTACACTATATCTGTTAAGTATGGCAAGGCTGGCTACCATTGTGGACACAGGCTTGTGCCAATACATCAACCAGAAGATGAAAGAATCCACAGAGGCTCAGAGACTTTATGTACTAAAAGAAAACTGAGAATCCAGGTATGTTCAGTTCACACAGCATTTTAATCAAGAGTTACCCTAGCATAGCATTGCCCAGGTCTCAGAGAGGACACTACTCCAAGAATCACTATTGAATTCCTACTCCCCAGTCTGCTGCCAGCTAGTTGGGTTACTTTGGAGAAATGTCTACTATTTCTGGGCATCAGTTCACGTATCCATAAAATGAGAACCTTGATGTTATGGTTTAAGGAAGTACCACTGNATCGAGCTTACTTCCAAAGAGGAGGATTTGTGATGGCCAATCTTGACTGTCAACTTGACTGGGTCGAGAAGCACTGGATGAGTTAGTGAGGCACTCCACTGGCTAAGGTTGGGAGACCATTTTCAGGGAGGATTAATTAAAGCCAGAAGACCAGCTCTAAACATGTGTAGCACTGTCTCATAGGCAAGGGGCCTGGATAGAATAAAAAGGGAAATAAATAAAAATAACAGAAGAAAAAGCAAGACAGCGAAGGCATTCTCTGTCTGTCTGCTTCCTGGCCACCGTGATAGGAGTTCTTCCATCATCCCTGCCCTGCTGGGATGGATGGACACCTCTACAACCATAGCAAAATAAGTTCTTCACTCCCTTAAGTTCACACCTCAGATTTGTATACAGCAACAGTTGGCTAATACACTTGCNCTGGATGTTCTCTGAGGATTTGGGTATTTCTGATGCAATCTTCAAGACCGTCAAAGTAGGTCACGTTTCCTACTCTCTGAGGAGTGTATCATTCTAAGAGATGGATGCATGGCCTTGGCACTTCTATTACAGACCATAAAAAGAAAAGAAGACAAGAAATTAATTTACTTAATTAACAATTTAATTAATTTTAAAAATCAGGCAACAGAAGGATTAAGGGGTTTTCCAACNTATACAGAGGGTCTCCCACATGTGAGTTTTGTGCCAGCCCCTGGGATGATAGCAACAAGACTAAAGGAAAGACTTCAGGCCTGAGGACTCCCACCCCATGCCTTGTGAGCTCAATACAAAGGGAAGGACTTGGAAAGACGAGCCAGTCCCCCTCATCCTACAGTGCTCAGCAATGAAAAATACAAAAATAAATGTTTTAAATACTTTTATTACAAATGGGATACCCAAATCTCCAAGTGGGGAACATTCTTCTGAGAATGAAGGTTTCTAACAGTTCATGGCTATTTATTAAGTATATGTGAGTCTATATATTAGTGTATGTATATATATAATATGTTCTGGTGTGTATGTGTAGTTTTGTGCAAGTATATTGCATACATGTAGTTATTTGTGAATGTTTATGACCAGATATGGCCCTACATATGCATCATAAATGAACATGGATTTCTGTAAGGATGTGTTGTTATATTTTTATTTACAGTGTGTGTGTGTGTGTGTATATGTACGTGTATGGACTGAAGTTCACTCTGAAGATGTGATTTTGGTCATGTGGCTAACAGGTTTTTCAGAGGATCCCATCTTGCTACACTTTGCTCAACAAATCCTCCTTGGCTTACAGTTTCACAAAGCTNACTGGTTTTGTTTGCTTTGGTTGCTGTGGTTGTTTTGTTTTGTTGGCTGACTGTCTGCCTTCTGAACAAACAAGCAGGTGGGTGAGGCGGCAAGGACACTGGCAGCTGTTCACTAAATAATCGCACATGCCACCAGTCCAAGGTGACAGCTACCACTGACTCACAGCTCTCATCCCAGGAAGGCAAAGAGTGTGTCTTGAGAAAGTCTCTATGCCATTTCTCATGGAAGCCTACAGCTGGAGTAAGAAGCAGTGCGCTGCTGGAAAGCAAGCTGTCTTCATTCCTGTCTTCCTTGGGGAGAGAGAAGCTCCCCCTTGGTCACTGTCTCTTACCGTGGTGACAATGCTATGGGCTGAATTACAGCCTCCTCAATCTCTGATCTCTGCCTCACTATCTGCAGCTGTAACTGAAACCCTCAATATTAAGAATGTTTCCCTCAGCCAAAAGCCAAAGAGAAATGGTTTTATTCCATTTATGCTTTAATCGTGAGTCGGAAAGTAGTAAGCCAGACTTTACTGCAGATAGTACCAGCCAATCTGTCATGCCCATGACTCAGTCTTTCTGTGGGGAGTTTTTTTTTTTTTTCCTCGTGATACAATTCATCTCCTAAAAATATCCAGTATTGACTGGCTGTGCTGTCACAGCTGGACCATCTGGCTGCTCCTCTGACTTTATTAGGGGACCGATACAACAATCTTCTGATTCAATCAGGGAGTAATTTGAAGCAATGCCTATTGCCTGCCATTCAAAGAACTAATAATCTTCAAAAGTTAAAGGGAGAGATCTAAATAAACAATAAAGAAAATTAAAAGGTAATAAAAAAGACAGTCACAAAAAAACCGTGAGAAGATACCAACGTCCAGAATACAGACAGTCATATAACAGAGCAATAAACAAAGCAAACAGGTCAGAAAGAAGTATGTAGACCGTGGATCCAGGTATAGGTAGCTGATACATTGTTTGGAGACAATTAATAAAATAATCAAGTCCGACTACCAGCCAGGCTTCTTTCTATTCCTCTTCATATCCACCCTAAATAACGCCAGTGGTAAAGCTGCCCTCCTTACCAGAGACCATCATGTTTGCTTGTGCCCTCATCACCATTTGTAAGCTTCCTGCCACGTTGGANAAGGTGTAGGAGCATTACAAATGAGTACAATGCCTCAGATACCATCACCTTTGCTCACCCAACTAACCTAACTTTAAGTNTTGATAACATCTACTATCAGCAAGGATGATAGCACATGGGCATGCTCATAAATGGTCATTAAGGGTTCGGTCTTCTCCCTATTGCTTGTCCATGTGTAGTTCATTCAGGCAATGGGCAAATTGGCCACATTCTTAAACTGTTTCCGATGTGCCAAACTGAAAATTACTTAGCACACTTACCATACATATGGTATTTGCATTCCATCCTCAAAGAAAGATCTTTACCTAAGATATATTCAGTGTGAGTGGGGATCACAAAGTCCTTCCCTCTCACCCATTCCTGGGTGAGAAAGGTTCTTAAAAGCTCAACTCAAGGGCTGGAGAGATGCCTCTGTGGTTAAGAGTACTTGCTGACCTTGCAGAGGGCCAGGGTTTGGTTCCTAGCACCCATATGATGACTTACAACTGTCCATAATTCCAGTTATATCCTTAGGCCTGCCACCCTGGGCATCAGGCACACATAAACATACACTTACATATATGTAGGCAAAACACTCATAAGCATATAATAAAAATAAATCAATCTTTTTTTAAAAGCTCAACACATTTGAAAAAGAGGCAGAAGGCTATTTGGCCTTTCTTGATACTGCATTTGCTTCAAGATAACAGTATGTGATCTGGGTTTGCAGGCACTGGAGCCCCTCTCATCAAGTAGGCCCAAATAGGCCCAGAAGCTTCCTTCCAGTCTATGCCATCTGTTGTTTCTTTCTGCAGGAATTCTACTTGGTACTGGGAAATGTTAGCCTGCCTGCAACATAAAATTGAAGAGGAGGTGAGTGGAGTTGGGAGACCAGAGGAAGAGAAACNCAGTTTTGAGAATCACATTTGAGTTGCCAGGTCCACTTGGTGCTTCAGCCCAGAAGCTAGTCTTTTGGTCAGCTTGTGAGGTGGGCTGCTGTCATGTGCAAATGGAAACAGGAATCACCAACAGCCGACGTGCAGTGTGGGATCTACAAAAACTACAACTTCAAAACCAAAGAACTGATATTCGCTTTAACTCTATTCATTCCTTTCATCTCTTCATTTATCTTTAAAACCTTACAAAGTATGATCTTTGTAAAACCAGCATCTTAGGCTTCCCTTCTTCTTTTCAGAGGGACTCACCTTCCCGAATGCTTTCTTCGCCTATTTATGTATGCATAGGGTGGGAGGTGTGTTTTGTATTTTGTAAAAGTATTTTGTGCCTGGCCTCTTCTCCTCATAACTGTAAGAAAAAGTTTTTCTGTGTCCCACCAGGGCTCTCGCGGTCCCGCAGCCGCTCAGACCCAAGTAAACACACAGAGCCTTATATTAATTATGAACTGTATGGCCATTAGCTCAGGCTTATTACTGACTAGCTTTACATTTAAATTAACCCATTTCTATAAATCTGTACTTTGCCACACGGCTCATGGCTTACCAGTACCTTCACATCTTCCTGCTCCTGGCAGTGGCTAGCAGCTCTCTTGACTCAGCCTTCCTCTTCCCAGAATTCTCCTTGTTTGCTTATCCTGCCTATACTTCCTGCTTGGCTACTGGCCAATCAGCTTTTTATTTATCAATCAATCAGAGCAACACATATTCACAGCATACAGAACAATATCTCCATCACACAACTATTACCTATATTTTGTCTTACAGGAATAGTTTATTCACTCATTGCAACAGAGTAATCTATACCACAATTTATCCATTCCAATGTTGCTGTTTAAATTCATTTCAGCCACTGTCTGTGTAAGCTGTTCCCAAAGAGGGGGAAGTAATGGGCGATAGAAAGTGTCTGTTCAACAGATAGCAGCAGTTTCCCAAGGAAATGGGGCTACTAGTGTAGTAAGAGTTCCAGTTGCTTCCTGTCTTCCCCAACACAGGAAGTCATCCATTGCATTTATTTTAGACTTTGGAGCTACGTAGTAATGTTCACTGTGGTTTTGATTTGCCACTCCCTCATAACCAGTGAAACAGAGTGCCACTTTATTCATGTCCGGCCACAGGAAGATCCTGTCACTGACATGTACTTCCCTTCTTTGCCTGCAGGACCATCCTTTTCCTTTTCCTTTTCCTTGAAGGAGCACGAAGAGTTTCCACGAAGAGTAATTTTTTGCTTGATACTGATGTCAATAAATTCTGTGGTTACCCTTTTTTAGTTTCTCAATGACATTTTGATAAACAGAACTTTTTAACTTGATTATCCAATCTGCCAATCAGTGACCTTTTTGACACATACTTCTGTGTTCCGTTTAAGAAATCGTTGTTCCCTTCAAAACTGTGATGATCTCATCTTCCGTTATTCTCTGGAAGCCTTATCATTTTATCTTTTACATTTATAGCTATGATCTCCTTGGGATACATTTAGGGGTTGATGTGACACAGAAGATCATCAAACTAATTTCTTATATGATGAGGCAACTCATCAAGCATCATCTACTTAGACAAAAAGTTTTCCTTTGCTTTTTAGTGAAATCTTTCTCATAAATTGAATGTCATATGTGGGCAGGTCTATTTCTAGACTCTATTCTGTTTGGTTTGTTTATTTTATTTTATTTTATTTTATTTTATTTTATTTTGGTTTTTCGAGNCAGGGTTTCTCTGTGTAGCTTTGGCGCCTTTCCTGGAACTCACTTGGTAGCCCAGGCTGGCCTCGAACTCACAGAGATCCGCCTGCCTCTGCCTCCCGAGTGCTAGGATTAAAGGCGTGCGCCACCGCCGCCCGGCTCTTTATAATCTTTATAGCTAATATTATATGTCTTCCTACTGTAACATGGTATTCCATTCTAAAGGTAGTATTCCTCAATATAGTCTTAATTAGCTCCAAGATCTGTAGGGTAGTATTGCTATGCTTAATTTCTTTATTTCCATATGTTATTTAGACTCAAACTGCCAGTTTACATATACATACAGTGAGGCTTTCATGAAGAATGGACTTAACCTATAAACCAACTTGAGGAGAACTCATATTTTAAATAATGAGTTTTTCAATCATGAATATGATAATATATCAATTTATTTCAGTCTGATTGTTTTTCAATCACATTTTACAGTTTTACAGGCATCTTCGTCCATTTTGGTTAGGTTTCATTCTAATTGTTGGCTATTATGTGATTTTATTGAAAATAATGTAGTTAAGTTTTACTTTTGAATTGTTGCTAAAATATAAGAATGGAATTGAATGTTGACTTTGTAACTAGCAGCCTTAACAAATTCACTAACGAATTTTAATGGCTACCCATAGGTGCTTTGGGATTTGCTAGGCAGACAACCAATGTTATTCACAAACAATAACTTTATTTCTCTATCATTTTTTATTCTCCTTTAATACAATACATCCCAACCAGAGTTGCTCCTCCCTCCACTCTTCTCAGTTCCCCACCACCACCTCCCTTCTTCCCCAGATCACTCCTCCCATGTTTCCCTTTAGAAAAAAACAGGCCTCCCAGGGATAGCAACCAAACACAGCATAACAAGTTATAATAAGACTAGGCACAAATCCTCATATGAAAGCTGGATGAGGCAACCCACTAGGAGGAAAAAGGTCCCAAGAGCAGGCAAAAGAGTCAGACAACCTCCTTCTCCCACTGTTCAGAGTCCCACAAGGACACTAAAGCTATACAACNATGACATGTATGCAGAGGATCTAGGGCAGACCCATGCAGGCTCTGTGACTGTTGCTTCAGTCTCTGTCAGCCCATATGAGCCCTGCTTAGTTGATTCTATAGGCTGTGTTCTTNTGGTATCCTCAACCCCTCTGACTCCTTCCCCTCCTCTGTAGGGTTTCCTGCCTCTCCTTAACTTTAAAAATTCTTGCATAACATAAGGATCTTTGATGAGAATCTGATAACATAGGTGATGGTGGGCCTCTGCTTATTCCTAATCTCAAGTGAAATTTTATATTTTGCTATCAGATGGAATGTTTGCTGTACAATTTCTAAAAATATTTTTATAAGATTAAGGATATGGCTGGGCAGTGGTGGTGCACGCCTTTAATCCCAGCACTCGGGAGGCAGAGGCAGGCAGATCTCTGGGAGTTCGAGGCCAGCCTGGGCTACCGAGTGAGTTCCAGGAAAGGCGCAAAGCTACACAGAGAAACCCTGCCTCAAAAAAAAAAAAAAAAAAAAAAAAGATTAAGGATATAACTTCCTGTTCCTACTTTTTTCCAGTGTTTTTAATGATTAGATATGTTTTAAAATCAAATACTTTGTTTCTCTTCAATTATATTTGTTTTCTATTTTTCTTCTGTGATATATTCTAGTGATTGATTTTCAATTATTCATCTGATTTTACATCTTTGGAAGGAAGTCAACTTGGTTATGAAGTAATACACCTTTTATGCAACTAGTTTGCTAATATTTTGCTTAGCAACATTGTATCTATGTTCATGGGAGATTACCTATAATTTTCTTTTCTTAGAATGCCTTTGTTATTACAAGTTAGAAAGGATGTCTTGTTTTTGTATTTTAGAGGGAAAGTTTGTATGTTATGTGTTCCTTTTTCCCTAAATATTTGGAAGAATTCTTTAGTTAAGCTAAAGAATACTCTGGGCCTAGAGTATTGTAGAAAGGATTCAAATTAGGGATTTAGATTTCTAAAGGAAGCTCTCCAGTTGTGTGTGTGTGCCCCTTGTTATTTGTTGTATTTCTAAGGAAATTAATCCATTGCATTTCAAAGTTCATGTCTATTAGCACAAATGGTTTATGCTCTGCTCTTAATTTTTAAAATTCTGTGCATCTACATTCGCCCCCATTTCATGCATTAATGTTTGCCTCTTCCTGACCTTTTATCACTATCAGACCATCACCAGTCACAGTACATTGTTCCCCCAAACAACCACTAACTGTTAGTTTCTGTGTTTCATTTCCTGTTGTACATTTGCTTTCTAACTCCGTTTGTTTTTGTATCTTGATGTGTAACTTGTTTGGTTTTGTTTCTCAGTGCTAGGGACAGAACCCCAGGTCTTATACAAGATAGGTGATAAGATACTATGACCAAGTCTACTTATAGAAGAAAAGAATTTATTGGGCATTTACAGTGCTACATGGATAGGACTCTCTAAGCCAGTGGTCCTCAACCTTCCTAATGCTGCAACCCTTTAATACAGTTCTTCATGTTGTCACCTCCCAATGATAAAATTATTTTCATTGCGACTTCATAACTGTAATTTTGCTACTGTTATCTATTATAATGTAAATGATCTGATATGCAGTATATCTGATATGTAAAGGGCCATTCAACACCCAAAGGGGGTCAAGATCCACATGCTGAGAACAACNTCTCTAAACTGTGCTACTCAAATACTCAGTCTCATTAATTCATTTGGCCACTTGTTCTATGAGTCAAAGTTCCTACTATTATTTCAGATTTTCATAGTTATCCATTTTGCTCTGTTAAATATTATCTTACNTATTACTTAGGTATATATGAATTTGTAGTTGCAATAACTGCATTGAAATGATCATTTTATTATGTAATATCCTTTCTTAAAATTAGTAGTGTTTGTTGCCTTAATGTCTGCTTTGTCTGATATAAATGTAAATAGTGAGTTTCTCATGGTTAATATTTGCATGTGTTAATATTTTCTCCTTGTCTGCTTTCAAGTTTTCTGAATTCTTTGAATTTACAATGTGGACTTCTATAGAACATAGACTTGAGTTTTATTCTCTTTTGTTTTAGTTGTTTAGCTTTATACAGTCCAACAATCTTTGTCTACTTGACTTTTTATTCATTTATGCATAATATAATTAATATGTATGTGATTAAACTTACTAGCTTATTTGTGTTATAGTTTATCCCACCTATTTAATATTTCAACTTTCTTTATGTTCATTTAAACAACCATCTTATATTATTTTTTAAACAACCATCTTATATTATTTTTATTGTCTCCTTCCTTCTCTGTTAACTATTTTTAGTAATAGATTTCCATTATGCTTTTGTGGTTACCATAGGGATTTCAACATTCATCTTTGACTTATTAATGTCTAATGAACAGTGTTGCCTTCGCAGTTTCCTGCTCCAAATCAGGCCGTAGGGCATTTAAAATCCACTTAATACCTTTCTCCTATCTTCTGATTCATCATCCAATTAATTTAGGGCCCCTCATTCTTTAACTATTATCTAAATCATTGTTATACAATCCTTTGAACTCTTAATTTATCATAGTTTCTGGTTGTAGATATTCCATTTGACTTATGTTCTAGGTTTCTTTATTAACTACCTAATTGAATATCCTGAGCACAATTATTTAAAAACAATGCCTAATTATTACAACATCTGATTTCTTGAGAAATTTTATCTTGGTTTTCAACAATTTTGCCTACAAGTATTTCAGAAAAAAAATTATTTGATTTCAGAGTGTTTTCCATTAAAAAAGGTCTTGGGGAATGTGAACTAACAGACAGTTAAGGGGAGCAACTTACCACGCCCAGGCATAAATTGAGGGACCTGAAGCTGGCCTCCAGCCTTTTCAGAGCTGTCTGTCTCCCGTGGTGAAGTCTTTTTAGGATCCTAATTAAAAGCCTAGGATGTTGCTGTCTGGATCCTAAACCAGTGGCTGTCTCTACATGCCAGTTTTTGTTCTTGGTGCTGCATGAAACTGTAGGAAGCTTTGATGAGCTCCTCAGCTTCTCAGTCAAGGAAGAAGAACACTAGTCTGAAGGTCACTTCATTTCTCTTTTTTCACCATCCAGTTTCACTCATGCAAGAAGTAACCATAGATTTCCAAGCCAGCCTATCTCTTTCTCTCCTTCCTTCCTTCCTTCCTTCCTTCCTTCCTTCCTTCCTTCCTTCCTTCCTTCCTTCCTTCCTTCCTTCCTTCCTTCTTTCCCTCCCCACTTCCCTTCCTTCCTTCTGTCTTAAGACAGTGTTACTGTGTAGTCTAAACTGGATTGGACCTTGCTATGGAGACCAGGCTGGCCTCAAATGTATAGTTATTCTGCCAGCTGTCTTCCCAAGTGCTAAGATTACATGTGAGCACCACCAAGCTTGTCTTTTGAATATCATTTTCATCATCCTAAAATTCTGATAATTCATCATGTTTTCTTTGAACTCANATTAAATGGTTCCTCATTACACTGGCCTGAGTTTCTGTTTCTCTAAGAACCAACTAGGGAACATGTGTTTCATTAACTTAGCTAAGGTTTTGATCTTTATCATGACCTATTACAATGGAAATAAAGCTGTTAGTGAAATCATGCAATGAGTCTGAGGCCCCAGGAGGTTTAGGAGGAATGTGTACCATGATAAGTTAATAGTGCCTGTTATAGAAAGAAAAGTTGCAGCAAGATACATGCCAAGAATTTGTCAAACTCAACTGCAATGATTGACAAGTAGAGCATCCCAGCAGTTACTCTGTATTCACTTAAGTTTAAAGCAACATAGTTGTTAATAAGGCGGATAATTATTCCGTAACTAAGTTATTAGCAAAACCCAGATTCCATTGGCTCATACTTCTCCATTACTTTATATATGAGTCTGACAAAAGTGTGAATCAGCTAGAAAAAAAAGAAAGCATAACTGTTGGTTGTTCTTGTCCCTTGGGGCTACTGTAACAAAAATACCAGTGATTGTGTGGATCATTAACAAACAAAAAATACTGCTCACAGTTCTGGGGTCCAAGAAGCCCATAGCCAATGTTCTGGAAGATTCATCATCTGGTCAGGGCTCACATCACCAACAGCTTTCTTACTGTAACATCACATAGAAGAAGGGACTCAGGAGCTCCCAGGGGTCTCCTTCAATAAGGATACTAGCTACACCATGTATTAGAGCTCCGTCTTCATGATCTAACTCCTTCCCAAATGCTCCATCCTCCGGTACCAGCATCTTGGAGGTAAGGATTTCAATATAGAAATTTAGCAAGGAATGGAGCATTTAGTGCACAACATCAACTGAGACATGGCTGTAGGAAATAAGGGATTATGCCAAGCAGAGACACTGTCATACAAAGCCTAATACTCTTATATCAGGAAGAAAACAAAACACTAGAAATTGAAGTGACCAACAAGACAGAATTCTGAACCAATTCAAGACACAGTCTAAAAGATTTTTACTAGTTTGGCTCCAAGATGAATTATAAGTAAATTAGCATTTGGTAAGATTTTTCAAGTGAGGAGCTTGCCTGCGAGCTCAGCTTCCCAGCTACTCCCCATGTGTCTGCAGGAAACCAGACATCTGATTTGTAACCTGCTTATTTTAGTCCCCTCAGGTCCCTTCCTGTTTTGACATCTCCAGCCTCACTGTGGGACTCCAAGGCCCATCCTCTAAACCATTCTACAAGCAGGGGCAGATAACAGTGGCTGCTGCCATCACACTGATAGTGGGTTCGTGCTGCCACTTGCCTTAAAAGGCTGCTCCGAGTCGCTTGTTTGCATTCTTGCCTGCCCAAACACAGCCTCTGCAAGGCGGCCACCTTCAGCACACACAGAGAGCAGCAGTGCCACCTACTGAACCACTAGAGGCAGAACCGGGTTTGCAGCCAGCTCTAGGTGGATTGTCACTTACTTAATCTGGCAGGACAGCTGTACCCAGCAACAGGACTGAAAACCACCTTTGTACAACAATTAAGTAGGTCTTCTCTTCTGCCACGTCAGGAATTATTGGATGCTGCCACACTGAAGAGGCTAGCAGGAAGTGTATTCTGCTCACAACAAATGAAACCCTGTTGTAGCTAGGACCCAGGCTGTATCCCAGGTGAGAGCTTGGGCAAGTCAGCCAAGGCAGTGTCAGACAGTGAATGGACTCACTAAGTACTTACCCTGTGCTAGACACGGTGTGAGGTACAAAAGTACAAGTAAAAATACCTGCACCAGAGAGGCTAGAGAAAGTTAACATGCAGACATCTGGGCCCCACACTGACAGGCTACACTCACAGAACTCGGCTATATGCAGGCATGTCCAAACTTTTGACATTGAATATAACCCATGTCATCTAGAGTTCATGATGGAGAACTGTACAATACAGTCTCAGTCTCTCTCTCTCTCTCTCTCTCTCTCTCTCTCTCTCTCTCTTTTTCTCTCTCTATCTCTCAATGTTTTAAGTAAGTTTGCAGCTATCCTGGGGTCAAACATATGTCTCAAAGGATGGAATGTGGAGAATCTGGATTTTTTTTCTCCAGGATTATATTGCTCCTGCCACCAAGTTTAGATTAAGAAGTCATGATGAGTTCCTCGATGGTTTTGTTACATTTTGTTTTGCTTTTAAATCACCTATTAACAAATAACATATTTAGAATTCTATTCTCCAAATAATAGAAACCCTATGCATGTCCTCAGTTTGATATTTGGAAAATTTTACTAAGGTGACGTTCAAAGTACAAAAAAAGTTCCCTGTATTCACAAACTCCTAGTAGCTCATTTCTGACAATGGTTAGCAGAATACATTTTACTGTTTTGAGTGTCTAATATATATAAAAAAAGGCCTTACCTGTATGCACATATATACATACCTGCATCCTTCCATAAGTAAGTAAATGCCCAGTTAGGCCAAGGAGCTACCTCACAAGGATTGCTCACATACGTGCAGCTCAACAGCAGAATCCGAATGCACTGAGCCACCACCACCCGCTACCCAGGAGAGAGATACTAGGGCTTCAAGCCACTCTGCATAGCTGTCATTCAAACATACAAATAAACTNCCTGTANGGGATTCTCCTCTGTGAGAAGACCAGGTAAGGCACATTGTGAGAAAACAGCAAAACAGTGTTACCCCAGGATGCAGATTCATAGACTTAAAGCGGATTGCGGTATGGACAAACTAGACTGTCTTTATACTATGAGAATCAGACAGGAGGCAGCCATTACTCCTACTAAAGTTTTACTTCTATTTTACTTTAAAATAGCGTGATGATTTTAGTGAGAAATGTCCCCATGGGCTCAGGTATTTCAGATGTGGTCCCCAGTGGGTGGTACTGTGTGAGGAGGTTTAGGACATATGGTTTTGCTGGAGGAGGTATATTACTGAGGGTAGGCTTTGAGGGTTCATAACCGTGCCCCACTTCACTTTGCTCTCTTGGCTTCCTACTTGCAGGAAAAGATCTCTCCTTCCTGCCCTGGCACCATGCCTGCAGCTTACCACCATGCTTACCCACCAAGATGGCCTCTTGTCCCTCTGGAACTCTAAGCCCAAATCAACCCTTTCTTCTATAACTTGTCTAGTTGGGTTGTTTTATCACAGTGTACAAAAGTGGCCTAGGTAGTCAATAATCTCAGGGTTGTGTGTTAACTGGTTTGTTAGCTCTTATTTCCACCCGGGAGCCTTCATAGGTTTCCCACTCCTCCCTGCTCCCTTCTTTCTGCAAACTTTTGTTCAAAGTCATTTGGACAATATNTTCATATTTGATCTCTCAGCTGCTGACTTGATAGCTTTTCTTACATGTAGTATTGCTTAATTCTCGTGACTCAGTTAAAGAAGGGGGGATTTAGAGCCCTAAATGTGTAAGTGACAGCTGTGTCAGCTGCTACAAAGCCACATTCAAGTGCAGCTGGGAAGATCTCTCTCTCTCTCTCTCTCTCTCTCTCTCTCTCTCTCTCTCTCACACACACACACACACACACACACACACACACACACACAAAGGTGTCTCTCCAAACATCAAATCAGAAAAACGTGAAGTGACTACAGCCCTCATTCTTGCCAGAATATCTGTTGTTCTGAGAATAGGCCTTGTGGCTCACCTTGTTCTCTTTTTGAGGCTGATAAAGACCTGGGAATTAGGAATTAGGCTGAGTCTCAGCTCTCGTTCACATCTCTCTGCCTTCCATTTTTGTCCCTTCTGTTTCTTCTCTCAAGGAATGGTTTGGTTGTCATCTGACCAAGTAAAAAATGTGCAAGGCTTGAGGGCCGTCTTTATAAAAATCAACATAAAACGAAGTCAAACAATCATAGATTCTAATATGAGAAGCNACCATCACACTCCAACTCAGCCTCTTACTCCATACCTTGGTGACCATTCCCTGGAGATGAAGGGACCTCCTAACTCCAAAGCAGCCATGTCTTAGTTAGGGTTTCTATTGCTGTGAAGAGACATCATGACCATGGCAACTCCTATAAAGGAAAATATTTAGCTGNGGTGGCTCGCTTATAGTTCAGAGGTTCAGTTCATTATCATCATGGTGGGACATGGTGGCGTGCAGGCAGATATGGTGCTGGAGAAGTAGCNAAGAGTCCTACATCTTGCAGGCAACAGGATGTGGTCTGTCTCATTGGGAGTGGCTAGAGCATGTATGAGACCTCAAAGCCCACCCCCACAGTGACATATTTCCTCCAACAAGCCATACCTCCTAATAGTGTCACTCCCTTTGGGGAGCCATTTTCTTTCAAATCACCACAAGCCCATTCAATGTCNTNGTGGTTTGAAGAGGTATGGCTCCATAGACTCTTGTGTTTGAATGTTTGGTCACCAGGGAGTGGCAGGCAGCTCTCTGTAATTTTTGAAGTCAGTCTGGTCTACATAGAGGGACTCTGTCTTGAACTAGAATATAAAAAAAGCTTAGTGGTGAGTACCTGCCCAGCATGCATGAGGCTCTAGGCTAAGTTCCCAGGACTAACAATAAATAAAGTAATAACAAGAGAAATAGAATGAAGGGGCTGGAGAGATGGCTCAGTAGTTAAGAGTGCATACTGCTCTTGCAGAGGACTCACACATGCCCACACACAGAGACATACACATAATTTAAAATAAAATCTTTTTAGAAAGAAATAGAATGAGATCAACTTGCCATTATTTCTTCTTGAATTCTTCCTGACTATTGGAATTATCAAATATTCAATCTCTTTTAGTAATTCACTCAGGCAAGGATACCTTTCTGTGTTCATCCAGGAGAATGTA
>LZPO01067491.1:4082-16566 GCA_001675575.1 Neotoma lepida
ATATATATATAAAATGTATGTGTGTCTTATTACATAGCCCTAGCTATCCTGAAACTAACAGACATCTGCTTGCCAGTGCCTCACCAAAATTAAATCAAAATGTAATGAACTCTTTACTATATCAATAAAAAGCAAGGAGAGTTGGGTTGTAACTAAAAATCTCTCACAAAGAAAGGCCCAGGATTGGGTACTTACTTTTGACATTCACCAAACATTATGAAAGTGATAACATCAATACTTCTCAAGTGATTCCATAAAATGGAAAGGAAAATGACACTACCAAGCTCATGCTACAAAGCCAGTAATACTATAAAACCAAAACAAGATAAGAACACACACAAAAGCCAGGCATGGTGGGGCATGCCTTTTATCCTACCACTGGGCNGGCAGAGGCAGGAGAATCTCTATAAATGTGAGGCCATCCTTGTCTATGAAGTTAGTTCCACACACCTAGGGTGACCATACAGAGAAACTCTATCTGGAAAAAAAAACTTATAGAAAAACGACAAGAGTTACAGAATAATCTTTCTGGTACATATAAAATATTCTCAACAAAATACATATTAATCAAATTCAAGAACACATTATGAAGATCATACACAAAAAAATAACTTGCATCTAATAGATGCAAGGTTAATTAAAAATATGNCAATAAATAAATGCAAAACACATAGAAGTAAATTTAGAGACAATAATCCCAAGATCATTCCAGTTTTCACAAAGAAGGAATTTGACAGTATTCCACAGTACTGATGAATCACGGACTAGAAGAAACATATCTCAATATAACAGAGGCTGTCTCTGACAAATCTATAGCTAGCACTATACTACATGTGGAAAAACTGAAACATTTTATCTAAAATAATAAGCAAACAAACTCTGATATCTGTGTAAAAATGAATTTTATTAAGCCTTAAGGAAAAATGACACGATGACATTTTCAGTTAAATGGATAGAATTGAAAATAGTATGTGAAGCAAAATAAGGCAGAAATACAAATATAACTTGTATACTACAGGATCCTAGATTTTAAGTTTATATATATGTANAGCTATAGTGAAGGTGATGAAATTAGAAAGAGGATCTTAATGAGGGATGATACAATATCCAATGGAGAGGCATACAATTTACAAGTGGAATTCATGTCACATGAAAAGTGATGGGATTGAAAGGCCCAACAGATGCCATAACAGGCTGCTCAGTCTTCTCTCAGAGATCAGGCCTCAATTTCAGTTTCCTGAGACTGAGCAAGCAGTTTCTGGGAGGCCCATGAACAAAAGACAATTAATCACTGATGCCCCTGCCAGCAGGGACAGGGAGATAGTATGCATAACTGTTACCCCCAACTAACCCTAGCCAATTAAAAGTTACTACCATGATTGCCACTCATATAAATCAATCCTGATTCTGTTCCTATGTAGTTTGAAGACCCCAAGCCCCCCTTGCTTTAAAATCCCTGCCCGATTGCTACTCGATCTCTCCTGCTCTGCTGCTGCCTCAGATGGATGGAGAGACCCAAATTAACTCTCAATAAAAAGACTCTTTGCTCATGGGGGCTCTTCAACTATGGGTCCATAGTTCATGTGTCTCCACTAGTTTGGCTGGCCATCTCTGTACACCCTCCCATCATGATCTCATTGTCCCTTGCTCATAGAAGGCCCCCTCTCTCCCATCGATTGGGCTCCTGGAGCTAGCAGGAGCTGGCTTTTTGGAGCCCAGTGCCTGTGGTGGGACACTTGGCGCAGTCTTGGCACAGGGAGGAGGGTCTAGTCCTGCCTCAGTTGAGTGTACCAGGCTCCAGAGACTCTCCAAAGGAGACCTTGTCTTGGAGGAGGTGGGAATGGGAGGTGGGTTGATGGGGGTGAGTTGGCGGGGTGGGANGAGGGAGGAGAGGGGGATCTGAGGTTGGTATGTAAAAGGAGTGGAAAATCTTTTTAATAAAAAAAAAGAAAAAAAAAGACTCTTTGCTTTTTCTTTTGGTCTGTTGATGGTCTTTGGGAGACTCTGGGTACAACAGGATAATTTCTGGAAAGGACCTCATTAAGCAAGGGAATAATGGAGAAGAATCAATAAGAAAAATATAGTTGATGATGCCATAGATAAAACTTTTCAATTCAACTAAATATCTAGNTAAATTAATAGTTGTTGAATGAATGCAACAAGTTAAATAGATGCTAGCCATCATTCTCCTAAGTATCAGCATGCAGACATTCACATAGAGTCATGTACACACAGACCACTTACTTTTTTCTCATTTTAGCCAAGGGACAAATATTGTTCCTATTGAAAGCTTTCTCAGTCCCATTGCAACAATAATAGGAAGACAGACTTAACAAATTACATCACTTTATTACAAATAAAAATGCTTCAATCAGTTTAGAGACCTGTCCTCTTGTTATGCTCTGGTTGTATGATTTGCAAATGCCACCTTAATAATCTCTGCTGTAATTTAATATATGAATCAAGAAGAAAAGAGGTGACAATTACATGAAGGATACTTAAAAGCAGAAAAATGAAAACAAAATTACTACAAAATAGCAGTGACTTGAAGTTAATAGACAGCANTCCTGCAATAGGAGTTGGAAAAAAGTAAATAAAAGCAATCTTAGTCCCAGTAACACACAAAGGAGTACATATTATATAATGAAAGTGTCAAGAATCCATTATCCAGGAAAATACCATAAATATGATTTTAAAAAGATATCCAACTGTAGTGGATATCAAATGCATGGGAAAAATCTGTATATTACTGTGACATTGGCATCATCTCAACCAAAAGTAGTACTTAGTAGATGATGTGGGTCTAAAATAATTAAATGAATTTGAACCTAAAGAGTTAGTTGACACAACAGAAAGAAGCAAATGTCATGCTCACTTTTTAGCAGAGATCATTTATTTAAAAATATAAATCATACATTTCATTTCGTTTTTAAAGCATGAATTCCAAAACTATTTGATGCAATCATNTATGGATGAAACATCTTTTTGCTGAACTATCAGTACTAGAAAATGTGAAAAATATTAAAAACATAGAAACAAAATAATCACAATGAGAAGTATGTCTATAAGAGATCTTAACTCTATAAAGAAATAATTACTAAAATAAAGATCATAAATAAAAGAGAGCCGGGTGGTGGTGGCGCACGCCTTTAATCCCAGCACTCGGGAGGCAGAGGCAGGCGGATCTCGTGAGTTCGAGGCCAGCCTGGGCTACCGAGTGAGTTCCAGGAAAGGCGCAAAGCTACACAGAGAAACCCTTTCTCGAAAAACCTAAAATAAATAAATAAATAAATAAATAAATAAATAAATAAATAAATAAAAGAGAAAAATAGGAGAACTGATTACAAAAGAGAGTGCTAAAGGCTGTTTGTGTGTGTGTGTGTGTGTGTGTGTGTGTGTGTGTGTGTGTGTGTGTGTGTGTATGGTAAAATAGTCTGAAAGATGCAAAGTCCAATGATAGGCTTGACTGGGAGCCATTTAGATGAGAGTTTGTTCCAGTGAAAGGACTGGGTAAGGAATTATGAGTTCCCATTGCATTTGAAACTGTGGGAAATTGGATAGCAAAAATAAATGACCACAATGGGAAGTTTCTTCACTATCCCCTTTCATTCAGTTTTCTTGCTTCAGCAATGAAAAATAATATAGTACAGCATTAGACTAGATCCAATGAAAGCCTGTTGTGGGAAGAAGAATCGATGAAGAAACATATGCTGGAGAGCCCGTGATGGAAGCAGTGTACCAAAATAANGNCAGCCTATTAGTGAAATTTCTTCAGGCCAAATGAAGAGCTAGCNAAGAAAAGAAAATCAAAGAGAATGTCTGTAGAAATCACTACAAACTTAACCTTATACTAAGTAGAAGGTAAAAAATTAGTCCATGTTATGAAGTGTGGAATAGCACTTCCATCATTATCATACTCACTATTAATTCTGTCTGAATTTGTAAAGATTGAAAACAGGTTGATGTTATCAGTAAATTATGCTCAGGAATTTTTTTTAAATCACTATACACTTCTGAGTGAATTATTAGGCAGCCTGGGCCTTCATACTACTAATTTCTAAAGGCTGTCCTGGTGCAGCTCCTGTGGAATCCATAAACAAAAAACTAATAGCACTGTTTCCTCAGTTTGATGTGATTTAACAGTAATCAATGTAAATTACTAATTCATTAACAAAAACAACAAATAGTTCTTCACAGCTCATCAAAAACTAAAACCTAGTAGACTGGACCTTCTCAGTTAATTAAAAGACAAAACCTTCCAGCATTTTATCTTACTCAAAGCATATGAGTATCTAAAATAATATTTAAACTCAGCTGTTAACATTTGAAAATTCGGCTTTGATTTACATCTTTTATCATGCACACACACACACACACACACACACACACACACACACACACACAGAGAGAGAGAGAGAGAGAGAGAGAGAGAGAGAGAGAGAGAGATTTAAAAATGCCTAAATTGCAGTACACATGATCTTATACAGGAAGTTTAGAGTAGCTACATAGAGTCTGCTTTCTCCATTCTGAAAGAATTCTTTCATTTTGTTGTTCTCATTGCATTTTCAAATTGATCCCTAAAGCAGAATTGAGCTCTATTCCAAAAAGCAGTCAAAATCAGAAAAGATAAACAATTGCATGAGACNGTATTTATAATATCATAGATATCATTTTATCCTGGCCTATGAATTTCTTTTTTTTCTAGTGGTGTTATTAATCATATCAGGAATTAGTACAGGGAATTTGGATATATTTTAATGATTTTTCTCTAATTAGCTTATCAGGTGAGCCAGTTGTAAGTATGTGTAGACGTATGGAAATGTGTATGGATTCTCTCTTCTGGGGACAGGTTTTTCATCCAAATTGCCAGGGAAGGTGTGCAGAAATTTGCCTAGTTAGTCTAGTAACACCTAGTTCACTTTAAATTTAAATTGTTGAAAGAGATTTCAATGCAGCCCATGTTGCAAAATAAATAAAAGAGCTACCACTTTGAAAATACTAGCATTTTCTTTTCATACAAATGGTCTTGGCTAAAATATTAATTCTTTTAAGATACAATATGAGAGAGTTTGTATTTAACACTTAAAATCTTTAATGAAAGTGTGTCTAAATTTTCCATGAATGTAATAATAAGTTAATGTTCTACTACAATGTTCAAACATGCAATTATACCTATAAATTGCTATGAGAATTTCTTCCAAATACCTACCATAAAATTGCATTTGCTAGTAATAGAAGTTAATGAATGGAGACTATACCATAAAACAGAATTAAGGCTACTTTAAAATTGCTTATGTTGCTTTGTTTTATTTTTTATAAAAATTAAGTTTTAGTGTGCATTCTGGCATTCAATTTTTCCCATGAGCAAAGCAAGATTTGCTTCAGTAAAAGTGCTAGAGTTTTACCTCCCTTTTAGTTGTCTAAATGCATTTCTTTCTACTTTCTACTTTCTCTCCAGCAATTCCTGTCAAATATGAACTCTTCAAGATGTCTTAACAAGAAAAATCTTTTTGATGCAGCCCCCCTACCTCTTTATTCCACAATTACAAATTAATTTTCATGAGAAAAATTTCCAAAAGGAAAAAAAAAGGAGAGATGTGAAAGGTAATATCTACCCCACCCTTTTTTATAAATCACACTAACATTAAATGNCATCAGGACCACATTCTAGGGGATGTGGCAAGGTTGGAGGAGTAGCACAAGGCTCTAGATTCTATTGTCCCCTGATATCACATAAAACAGGGCATGCTGGTGCACACCTGTAATCTCAGCATTAATGAGATTAAGTCAGAGGATCAGATGATATTCAAGGTTATCTTTGGCTGCACAGTAAGTTCAAAGCCAGTCAAGACTACCATTTTCTTTGAAAATACACATAGAAGACCATAGTTTTAAGAAAACAGAGTGAACTATACAATAAATATAGCTATGACAGCAAAAAAGAAGACAAAACCCCAAATCACAAAATTTAGGTTNCTTGAATTAGTAAAGAAAGTTAGTTTGAAATTTTACTTTATGATCTTTTAAATACTTGTCTTTATTAACAAGGTAATTAAATAGCTTGTATTATGTACACATCATAATATGTGATATACTTTTTAATTATTTTCTTCAAAGAAGACATCATTACCAGTATGTATTACCTTTGAACAATATTCAGAGAGTTGAGTAAAGGAAACAAACCTTCCATAGCTTCAATACTCTGAATTTTCTCTACCAGTGGAATATTTTATTGCTTCTTATCATCATAATAGAAGATACAATTTACTAAATTGCCATGTATTAACTTTCCAATTTTGTAGTTATTATAAAGAAATGTAACAATGACTTTAACAATGTTTTTTTTTATATTTTGGACACTATGAGTGATTTCTTGAATCAATAAATTTGATTCAAATTTATTGAGGCTGTGAAAGTTTTCAGAAAATTTTAATTCCAATTATATGCTATATGTGGCATCTCATGGATCCCTTTCCAATCTTTCGAATATTCATTGTTAAGAAAGTGCTGGAAATCTAAATAAAGTGGCAAATTATTCTCTTGTATTACTAGAAACTCACCAATATACATAAATAGAAATATACATGAAACAACGATACAGGAATATGCTATAAAATGGTGTCTCATGTAAGCCACATTTCCAGATTCAAAACTAAGGAAAGCAACAGCTGGACAAATGGCTTCTGACTCTTTGTTTTAGCAAAGTCTCAGCCCCTCTTTGCTATTCCCCATTCTCATCTCCGATGAACATGCCTGTAAGATGAATCTTAAACTGTCTTATTAATTGAAAACAGCAGGCCAGGTATTGGGGTAAATTCTGAAAGGTCAGAGAAACAGAACAAGCCACAGCCAAACTCATCTTGCCAACTCCTCAGCTGATCTTGTTTACTCAGACTGCAGGCTTCTGAGTCCTTACCAGAATGAATCTCAGCTGAACTGCTGCTCAAAGCTGAAAGCTTAAGTGGCCTCTAGTTTCTGATTCTCATGCCTTATATACCTTTCTGCTTCCTGCCATTACTTCCTGGGATTAAAAGCATGTATCTTTCCCAAGCAAGACATAGATCTCAGGTCCTGAGATTAAAGGTGTATGTGTACCACCACACCTGGCTCTGTTTCCAGTGTGGCTTTGAACTCACAGAGATCTGGATGGATTTCTGCCTCCAGAATGTTAGGATTAAAGGCATGTGTGCCACCATTTTCTGGCCTCTATGTCTATCTANTGGTTGTTCTGTTCTCTGATGCCAGATAAGTTTTATTAGGGTACACAATATTTTGGGGGACACAATATAATCACCACACATGCCCTTGTTTGGTATCTAGGCCAGCAAGAGACAGAGAAAGATCAATGAAAACACAGATATCCTTGAGATATCACCTTTAGCAACTAAAAAGTCCTAGACAGTATTGATTGCAACAAGAAGGTTTCATATCATTACATAGGGTTAGTTTGAAGTTTTAGTTTAAGACATAATCCTGATTCCATCTCCTCAGCCCTCATGGCGACTCATTATGTTTCAAACTCATTATTTCCAGTTTGAAAACAAAACAATCACTGGCAACAATCAAATTGAAATTGCTGCTACAGTATCACTTCCTTACAAGACAGGTGAATTACATTTTAATTTTAATCTCTCTTGCTTTGGTGGCCATATTATTTAGAGAATATGTTCATTTTTCTAATTCACTATTTTTTTTAAATTTACCTTTTCCTTACTGCTAAAGAAACTAAAGAAAAGTCTAAAGAAATGGCTAAAGTTGTTGGTCACTTTAAAATTTTTTTCTGTCTTTTAAATTCTATCTTTTGAACTCTCAGTTTAGATCCGTGCCTGCTTTGTAAATTGGGTTGTTTGTTCTCTTGATTTTTAGTTTATTGAGTTCTTTGTATATTCTAGACACTAATCTCCTGTCAGAAGTATATCTTGTGAAGATGTGCTCCCACTTTATAGGCTGCCTCTTCACTCAAAAGATGGTGTCCTTTGCTGTATAGAAGCAATCTTAGTTTTTTATTTTTTGTCTTTTTTTCACATTATTTATTTGGTTTGTTTATTTTACACCCTGACCACAATTTCTCCTCCCTCCTCTCCTCCCATTCCCTCCCTTAACTTCTCCTCAGTTTCTGTTCAGAAAGGTTCAGGCCTCCCATGGTTATCAACAAAGCATGGCATATCAAGTTGCAGTAAGACTAAACACCTCCCCTTGTCTTAAAGCTGNAATATGAGACNCAGTTTAAGGAATAGGTTTCCAAGAGCCAGCCAAAGTATTAGGGGTAGCCAATTTTTTTTTTAAGTGCGCTCATGTCACTTTCTGATCTCAATGCATGTACTACCAGAGTCCTGTCCAGAATATCCTATCAGGCTAATCCAGTCAGAATATACAAAGAACAAATGAAAAGCATAAAGAATCAAATGACAGCAGATACTGATGGGGAGATGGAGAAAGAGTAACACTTATTCACCAGTGCAAACTGGTACAACCACTATGGAAATCAGTATGGAGATTTCCCAACTGAAAATATATCTACCACATGATTTAGCTATACAACTCTTGGATATACATCTAAGAGATTGTATACTCTCCTATAGTGATACCTGATTATCTGCATTCACTGTGTCTCTTCTCACTGTAGTTAGGGAATAGAAATATCCTATATGTAAATCAACTACTGAGTGGCTTTTAATTATGTATTAGTATGGAATAANAGGACTGGTGACCTCAGGATTAGATCCCTCCCAGCTAAGTTTCCAACTTGTGGAAAGAAACTAAAGTCTAAAGCTGAGTGTGTTGGAGCACACCTTTAATCCAAGTATTGGGAAGGCAGAGGCTGGCAGATCTCAGAGTTTGAGGCCAACCTGGTCTAGAGATCCAATTTCAAGACAGCCAGACTTTAGCAGTGAAGAACAGAAAGCTGGTGAAGATGTAATTGAACAAGGGGGTCATGTTCCAGTCCCAGTAAGCAACAGAACTTGACAGCTTTGGCCACTTAGTTCTGGCTTTAGATTTAAGGATAGAAGAAACAAGTTATGGAATTTGCCTCTGTACCTAAAGAAAGCTTCTAAATCCTCATATGTGTCAGGGCTGTTNCTGAACAGAGGTCTAGTAGAGAAGTCACTGTGTGGTGGTTGGAAGTTGAAACCTAGATTGCCTTGGAGAATCCAAGATGTTAGAGATGCCAGACTTGTGGCATACCTGCTGAGGAGAGCTGCTAACAGAGAGTGGAACCAGCCCAAGAGAAAGAAGTGTGGTGCAATCAACAAGGCTGAATGGAGTTGGGGATCTATAGAACATTTTGACATCAGACATGGAGATGCAGGGTTTGGAGTTTGCCCAGCTGGTCTTCAATGTTCCTTTGGTTCAGTATTTCCTCACTATGCTNCCTTCCCTGTGTTTTGGAATGGTAATATATATCCAGTGCCATTATATGTTGGAAGTATGTGATCTGTTTTTGATTTTGATTTTACAAAAGAACATTTAAATTGCATTTAAGAGATTACATGAACCTCAGGAGAGACTTTGAATTTTGGAATTTAAAATATTGTTGTAATTGTAATAGACTATGGAGTCCTTTGAAGCTGGGCTAAATGAATTTTGCATTATGATGTTACAAGTTTATTGGGGGTCAGGGAGAAGACTGTGGTACTTTGAATGTAATTTGTCATCATAATCTCATAGGGACTGACACTATTCNAAGGTGTGGCTTTGTTGAAGTTGGTATGGCCTTGTTGGAAGAAGTGTGTTGCTGTCGGGGCAGGCTTTGAGGTTTAGGTTTCCTATGCTCAGGATACTGCCCACTGTCTGAGTTGACATCCTGTTGCCTGGAAGATGTAGAACTCCCAGCTAACCATTCAGCATCACATCTGCCTGCTCTCTGCCATGCTCCTTACCATACTGATAACAGACTGAGGCTCTGAATTGCAAGTGAGCCCCCTTAATTGAATGTTTTCATTTATAAAAGTTGTCTTTGTCATGGTGTTTCTTCATAGCAATAAAAACCCTAACTAACACAGGCCCTAAAGAAGAACTCCAAACTAGTATTCTACCAAGTGGACATATTAATAAAATGACTCCTAATGAACCATTGGTATATCCATAGATCAGAGTATTTTTCAACCCTNGTTGGAGATGTTCCTTCTTTAAGTAATTTAAAATTAGCACAGAGATCCTCAAGTACTCAGTGAACAGAGAACAATACTGTGAAGTGCTCAATTATGACTGGGATTTATAGACCCCTCCCAAGGGTCCGGGATATTCAAAGAAAATGGGGAGCAGAAAAAAATTAAGAGCCAGAGATCATAGGTAAAAATCAAGAAAACTGTTTATAGAAACAAATGCAACTCAGCATATGAATTTATAGTGAGTTTTAGTACAAGCAAAAGTCCTGCACAAGCGAAAGACAGACAAATTGCAGCACAGAGCAAGAAATATCAGATAAAAAGACAACTATTAATTGCAGATATTTTGCATTGGCATGGATTTTGGTGTATTGATACAAATATTAAATTAATTTTTTACACTGNAAATATATTTCTATTCTTGTTTGGGTTATTGTATTTATGCAGCTCATTTAAAAATGCAATGTATAAATAAGAAATGAGGTTAGTAGTTAATCTATAATAAACTTGTAGTCACATTAGGTATATTTTCAAGGTTAAACAGGTATATTTTTAGAGAGATAAATGGTCTTCAAACACTTCAAAGACCTATAGAATATGGCATTTAAAATATTTTGTTAACATAAGGTTTTTCATGACAATAAGGCACAGCTGCTCCTGGCAGCACCAATTTACTTCAGAGAAAATGATGGGCATCAAAGAAACTCCATATATAGTTTGCTTTCATTGTGGCAAGTCTAGCCATTTGGCCAAGAAACTGTTTTGCTTTGACTGTTTACAGTGTGCTGTGCAGACTGGACATGCAGGACCCACAGGGAAGTGACTGCTGAACTTTGCCAAAACAAGGCAGGACAGTCCTCTGAGATTCCTGCTTCACAGAAGTCTACCAGATATTCTAGGCCTGCAGGCTGAAGATAGATGCCCCAACATTGCACAGGATGTTTGAGTGACTGTCCAGGCAGATCTCTCTGTTGTTAGGTAATATTTAATTCCTTCTGGGATCTTTGAAGGAGTTAAAGACTAAATAATTAGAGTTATAGATTTCCTTAGTTATGAAACAAAGTAAATTAAGTATAAAACTTTGGATTCACTAAGATAGGATAGATAATGGATTATTTTCTCTGAATATGCTAAATACAAATGGATGGAATATTGAGAATGCAATTCTTATTTGATAACTATTTGTTGTATATAGTTTTACTATGTTAATTTTAAAACTTTTCGCTTTTATTTGGACAAAAAGGAGGAAATATTGTAGAATAATATTTAAGATGTGTTACATTTGTTTATGCTGTGGAATATTTGTTTAATGATGTAAATATGTGTTACATTATTTTATGTTACATTTGTTTAACTCTGTGAAGCTGTGTTACTTTGCCTGTGTAAAACACCTGATGGTCTAATAAAGGGCTTACTGGCCAATAGCAAGGCAAGAGAAAGGATAGTCAGTGCTGGCAGNCAGAAAGAATAAGTAGAAAAAGAAAAAGAGAAAAAAAGAGATGAAGGAGCAAGAAAAGAAGGGATAAGCCATGCAGCTACACAATCAGCAATGGAGTAAGAAAGAAAGAAAAGTTATGCAGAAATAGAGAAAGGTAAAAACACAGATGCAAAAAGTAGACAGGATAATTTAAGGTAAGAAAAGCTGGCAAAAAACAAGCCAAGCTAAAGCTGGGCATTTATAAATAATAATAAGTCTCCATGTGTATTTATTGGTAGCTGAGTGGTGGGCTCCCCAAAAGAGTAAAAGAGTAAAAACCAACAATAACACCTGATACTATAACATTTTTTTTATAAATCCAGAAATAATTCCTTCACTCTTGAACTGACATTCCTATTCTGGCCTTTTCTTCAATTGTATAGAGTTGGCTTTTTGTCTCAACAGATTTATTCTGGAAATTTCATATAAATTATATCATAAATATGTGCCTTTTAAAAAATCTGAACATTGTATCTTTATTCCTTTCAATTTGGAAAGAATCAGGTAATTGTCATAGAACAGTTTTCTGAATTTTTTTTTTCTTCTACATTGACATAATTTAAAGAATAGTGCTTAGCATGGAAAGGGTTTCTTACATGAAGTTCANCCTGTTGGTTCAGGACTTCTTGCTGCCTTAAATGCACTCATATGAGAAGGAGCCAAGGCTGTAGTCATCACATCCTAGTCATACTGGTTTGTAAATTTGATTTCTTTAGTGTAGAATCTAATACACAGTGTTCTGTGAAATAAACTTTAAATAGAATAGAGTATCATTACCACAGAGGCTCTGCAGATGCCCAGGGCCTGGGTAGCAACCTGAGACCTTGGTGATGTTCAAAGTCCATGCTGCCCCAGGGGCCATACTGATCCATCTGGACTGTGCTGCCACAGGTGCCAT
>LZPO01067494.1:8297-21275 GCA_001675575.1 Neotoma lepida
AAATAGAAACGTGATCTGGAGACTGAGTGTTCAACACACAAGCTTGTGGGATGTCTTATGTTTAAGCTATGATGGAGTGGAGTTTTATTTGTTGATTGGTTGATTAGTTGATTGGTTGGTGGGTTGGTTGGTTGGTTGCAGTGTTGAAGATGAGAGCCAGGACAACATGCATGCTGGGCAAATGCTTTGCCCATGCGTGTGCCACATCCCCACCAGTACCACCATCTGTTCTAAAGAATGTTTCTTGCCTATATTGGCTAACAACTCTTTAAAAGAGAATAAAAGAAGGACTTTGATAAGAAGGGATATGGGTTAGATTAAGAGACCTGGCAGTATGGGTCAAAAGATTTCTTCCTAGTCAGGTTTTATTCCCTCACTATTTGGACAGAGAAACAAGGAAATTGTGACTTTCTCACTCTGGAAATTTTTCTAGTTTGAAATATAAATTCAATGTCACTTTTATGAAATATTTGTACCAGAAGTGTTTAAGATTTAGGATATTTTTAGATCTTNAAATACTTATATATCTATAAGTAGATAATGAAATATCTTAGAAATGGGACCTAAATGGAAATATGAAATTTATTCATATTATACATATAACCTACACACATGGTCTGAATTTAATTTCATGTATTCCTTAATAATTTTATTCATAAAAGTTTCACAGTGTAGACTTTTCTACTGTGACATGATACGGTTGATCAACAAGTTTTGCAAGCTGGGCATGGTGTTACACATTTCTGTTTCAACTTACTTCCAGCAAGAGTAATTTGAAATTAATTAAGCTTTAGTTTCACAATTCCTTCCCCTGTATCCTCACTTCTTGTGTGTGTGTGTGTGTGTGTGTGTGTGTGTGTGTAGAGGTGTGTGTGTGTGTGTGTGTGTGTGTGTATGCTGGAGATTAAACCCAGGGCATTGTCCATGCTAAGTATGTGCCATTCACTGAAGAACATCCCAGCCTGTTCCCTTCATTCGTTCTGCTGGCCTCGTTTACCCCAGGCATTCTTGAACCTTGACATCCTGTAGATTGGTCTTGGAAGCTTTTGGCAGCAGGACTGCCAGTTCTGGGACAACCTGGGCTGCCTATATGGACCCTTTCTTAAACTTAAAGGAGTGGCAAAGAGTAATAGAGAGATGTGATAAGACAGAATACAAATGAGGGCTGCCTAGTGTACTTGAAAGTTTCTGTGAGGGGAGTGTGCGGAGCAAGCTCTTTGCAGCTGTTAGACTAACTTGACATTGCTGGAGCTTCCAAACACATGGTCTATTTTCTAGTGATCAGTTTTGCTATATGTTCTAAAATAGTATTGGTTTCTAAACAACAGGTTAGAAATGTGAAACAAACCAGTCTTTACCACAGATACAGAGGGAGCTAGCTACATAGTGGAGTAAAGGGAAAAAAAATCAGGTTGGTATGGAAGATTGCTTCCTTCCTTCTTCCCTCCCCTCCTTCCTTCCTTCCTTCCTTCTTTGTTTCTTTCTTTTTCTTTCTTTCTTCCTTCCTTCCTGCTTCCCTTGCCCTCTTTTCTCTCTCTCTCTCTCTCTCTCTCTCTCTCTCTCTCTCTCTCTCTTTCTTTCTTAATAGTGAAAAGCAGGAAGAGTAAAGTAAAGAGATTTATTCAATGTGGCCTCATTGGGAAGAGGGATACAACGACTCCGAGACTCCCCCAAGTCTGTCTTCATGATTCCTGAAATGAGAGTGAAGTTTAAATAGGAAGCAAGAGATGTTCCTAACTAAACAGTCAAGCAGGATATGGTCTCCTCCCGACACTGCCTCTGCTTTAAGACTGTCTGTCCTTAAGGGTCTCCAGGACCCTCCTCCTCCTGGTGCCTCTGGGACTTCAGCCTTTTCTTCTCCTAACAGGAAGCTTCTGGGGAGAGTCTTAATTTCTTGGGGTCTGCTGTTTCAACAGTCAGATAGACAAAGAAGTAGCACTGCTGGCCCTTTAGACAGACAGCTCGGTTACATTTCTCCATTCTTTAACTCCTCAGTCTTCTGAATATGCCTGCATCTGAAACAAACATAAACAAAACATAAGTCTGAACCAAGCTTAGAACACATTCGGATAGCATCAGGCCACTCTGCTTAAGAACCGTTTCTGTATAATCTCTTGTATTTTAGTTACTTTTGGAAGGAAGGGTTGCCACAAGCAACTAGATCTTGTTGATTAGAGACAGGATCTGCACATAAAGGAGAATGAGGTTAGCCTCAAATGTAGGATCCTCATGCTTCATCTTCCCAAGGTAGAGGCAAGCACTACCATGCCCAGCCAGCTGAAATGAAGTCACACATAGCTCTATCTTTGCACATATCCTTAGTGATTTCCACAGAGAAATGTCTGCAGTGTAACCTGAAACCAGACTCTGTACATTCTCAGCATCTTTTTAAATTCCAGACTAAAGTTACACTCATTTTTGAAAAGTCTTAAAATGCAGGGAAGTAAAACTAATAACCATCCATTATTCTGCCACCAAGATAAAAATCATATTTCTTTCCAAACATTTTTTGATATTTAAATAGGATTAAACTGTACTATTTTTATATTATATTCTTCATATTTAATATATTATGCCTATGTTTCCACAACAACAGAGATATAATGATATCATTATTTCATGGCTGGATTTACTGTAATTAATTTACTAGACTCTTTTTGGCAGGATATTTAGGGATGTTTCCATTTTTAGTGAGAAATCGCACCATGGTGAACATCCTCATATTTTCCTCTGGTTATTTACTGAGAACTAATTCACAAAAGACAAGGCCGGTGCTAAATGGCTTGATATTTTAAGGCTCTTATTGTTTGACACAAATTGTTTCTAGAAATGCAGCAGGGTCCCTCATCTACTGAGCAGGCCTCTGGATCTAGGCAGAGCTTTGATACAGGGTTTAAACCACTGATAAAATGGTGGGTAGAGAAAGTGAGATGGTGACATTGAGACAGTGGTCATTTTCAGTAAGATACTAAGAGACAGGTGAGTAATAGGTATCAACGGGGAGTGACAGCTATGGACATGGCAGAGATCTGTGTGTGCCTCTAGCTGTAGCCACGCCGTGACTTTGGTGGGTGCTGGACGCTTTTGCCTGTGTGAGATCTTTACTCTGCAAGACATTATTAAGCTTTGTGTTTTTATAACTGTGCTGTTATGAAGAATATATCCCAGGCTGATTTCATTATTATATATGTGTTACTATTGTCAGGGACCTCTTCAAAGGTTATACCTTATGGTATAAGAATTACTCATGGCATTAAAAAGTGTAAGTGGAAAATAAGCACACCGAAATTGTGACTGCTCATGATTCCTCAGCGGTTAAAGCCACATTCTTCTCATAAGAGTAGTGGGCTAGAATGAAACACTTGGCGCCTGGCATAAAGAAAAAGAAAAACCTTTTTAAAAAGTAAAGGTTCACTAGTTTCTGCTATCCCCCAGTTTACTGCTGATCCCTCTGTGCCATTGACCCAGGTGACAGGCCCTGAAACCTGTCCTCGTCTGTCACCGCCTCACATGCTCTGCCACTGGAACACCTCAGTGTCCCTCAGGTCTCCTGGTCGCTCTGCATTTTCACTGTCATTGCTCTTGCTCCCATCACCACCATTCCCCACCCTCCCGCTTCCACATGTGCCCCCTCTGTTCTGTCCCTGCTTGTTCTCCAAGCCTGTTTGCCTCCCGGATCTGGTTAGAACCCCTTTGTAGGCACCTGCTTCCTCTTTGGGTAAATTCCAAGCTTGTTTTTTTATCATACCACATCTCCCAGATCTCAGGATGATCTGCTTGCTCTTCCCCCTGGGCTCTTCCGTGCTCTGGCTCCTCACTTTAGCATCCTCTTCCTTCTTTCCTCTGCTTTCCCAATTCACACCCATGCCTGCACTTTGTTCCCAACAGCAGCCTTCTCCTGGGCTTGACCCTGCCCTTCANCCCGGAGCTATGTCTCACTGTGTGTTGAAATTGCATATTTGCTTCCTTTTCTTTGAAGACTTTCCTCTGCTGCTCCATCTATCTCAACAAGTGAGTTCTGCCTTGATTTTCATATGAGGTCGTCTGTCACTACAATATGTGTGAAAGGCTGTGTATATAACATATATGAAGGGCTGAATGGAGAGCAGTTAGTGGGTGCCATTGAACTATATGAAAGACAGTTGCATTAGAAAGTTGAATCTTTGTCTGGGTGGCCATCACTGAAGCAGTTGACAGTTAATAGAATATCCCAGTCATATAAAATAATAGGAGACAGCATCAGATGCACAGCCAGTGCTCAGCAGACTCAGATTCTTGCTGTCATTTCAACAGAAGCAGCGTTAGGAATCTGGTTGGCCAGGGGTTTGTCCTAACCCACTCTGGGTAAAGTTTGTTGGGTACAGGCCAACCTCAAGGTGGTATGTGTCACTAGCAATCAGGTAAAGTCAAACACCAGCAGTTGAGGCCAGCTGTGCTGCCGCTGCCGCTGCTTCTGGTGATGGTGGTGATGATGATGATGATGATGATGATGATGATGATGATGATTCTAACCAGTAGGATTTGGATCTCTGTTCTCTCTGCTTGAGATTGGGGCCCAAGTTTCTTTGCTGCTTCTAGTTCTGAAGAAAAGTTAGAGTCAAAGCTGGATAGAAGATGGGATTTTCAAGTGTCGAAGCATGTGTGCTTCACACACACACACACACCCCAATGGCACAGTAAATCTAACTCTCTCTTTAGTCACCACTTTTGCTCCTCCCTCAGCATGTTGCTCATTGTAGCTGTGAGACAAGAAGGAGGCCTTTGTTGGACATTTTTCATTTTACCATATCATATCCCATGCCATGGACTATCTGAATTTAGATTTAGATGATAATATCTTTTCTATCATTTTTGAATATTCCTTTTGAGTCACGACCTTGAATCATTTGATTTCTGACTTTGAATAGTTCATGAGATGTGCTTTTGGGCTTTTTATCTCAAGAAGGAAGAAAAAAAGAGTATCTGGAAGGAGGCAGTCAGGTGGGCTGCTCTCTGGAAGAAATTGCAAATAGTGACTCATGGGATGGGGTGTGGATAAGGAAATCACTTCAGTGAATTCTGAATAGTGTTTTTAAAAAGTGAAGTGAAATAATTGGTAGAGTGTGTACAAGCAGCCAAGGCAAGTGTTCCATTAAATCAGTTTTACATTCATCTGCATGTGTGCTAAGATGCATACAGAATATTCTATAGGTCACAGCTGGAAAGTTTAAAAGTTCCCCCAACCCCTGCCCATCACAAGCAATTCACCTTGAAATTACTTACTCGGTAGGGCATTATTTGATTCCACCACAATGTATGCNTCATAATTTTTACAGGTCAACTGTGTTATTTTTCCATCAGAGGTAGTCTTTGGGAGAGGGTTACCTGCCACACTGTGATTCAAATGAGTCTGGTTCTCATCACGGTCTGCTTACCGGGTAGCTGGCTCTCCACGTCTCTGGTGACAGCCTTGATTTCCTTCTTGGAAAGACCTTCTAGATTAGAAAGTGTAATCTGTTCATGTGACATTTCCCATGTGTATATCGGAGGGAGCCACAAGACAGATCTTTAAATAACGGGGCAATGTCCATCCTTTTAGCTGCAGAGTCATCTACGGGAGTCATTTGCGGGAACTAGACTCTGAAACAGCTTTTGTGTTTCTCATTTATTTCACTGTTTTATGTGAAAGAGAGTCTTTGGTTTAATATATTTACAAATGAAAAACCAAGCCCCATATCTAAACCCATGGCTGGTTAAGTGATGAATACCCGTCCTCTTTTCTGAACTCCTTCACACACAGTCAAGGGAATGGAAGTAAGCGGGGCATGAGAAAGCAATTTTGAGGTCCCCAGTAATAAGGAAATAGTTGAATAAGATTCATTCCCACTCAGGGCAGGTCTGTGGAGAGCTCCCTATGCCCTGGGCCTCGGAAGGCTCTATAACCTGGCCCCTATTTGCTTTTCTAACTTAGCTTTCTAAGACAACTTTATAAAACCCCAAACCAAAGATTTTGTTCATCTGGCTCCCATTTGCAACTCCCTAAGCAAGTCAGAGCACTGCATGTTTGCCTTGGCCCCTTTTCTCCCCAGCTGCATGTGATCTAATATTGCCCAGCCTCTGTGGCCAAGGCTCAAGCTCTCTCTCTGGCCACAAAACCCTTAGAAGCCCTCCAGACTCACGGAAGTCATTGTACTTGTGTTGAACAACTGCTGCTACCACCCTGAGGGGATAGGCTAGGCATTGTGATGGGGTCCTGTGGTCTCTATATTTGTATCTGCATAGATCTTCCTGCATACATAATTTACATATACATGCATATATAAAAACATGGGATCACACTGCCTCTGTAGTTCAGAATTCCCTCTTCGTTGCTCAGAATTATTANGTCAGTAACTTCCTTGAGGGATATAATCTTAATGATTATGTTATTATAATCATTATATACATTCCAGTGTATAAGTATATGGTAATTTATCACTAACAGATGTATGCTTTTGTGTGTTGAGGTTATTTCCTACTACAAATACCTCTTAGATTTGCTACCAGAATGAATTCAGAGAATTCTTCTTCCATCCTTTACTGAGAATAGATTCTTAGAATTGAATTTNCTACTCAGTAGATGTGTCCATCCTTAAAGGATCAGATAACTACTACGCTGCTAGACTCTCAAAAGCCTCCTACATGTGTCAGGAGAGGGGAGGCAGTGCCTATTTCACCACATTGAGTGCAGTCATAAAAAGGACAGCAGAATACAGAACCTCTTTTATCAATCNAGAGTTTCAATGCAGAGACTACAACATTAAACTTTATGAGAAATAACATTTTTGTGTAAGTATTGTCCAGTTTTGTATTAAAGTGACTGATTCTGTTCTGACTACATGACAGTCGCTCATGCCTTACATTTTATAAACAAGAAAAATCAGCACTATTCCCTCATTCCAGGCTCCAGTTAATGAGCAGCATGTTATTGACGTAGGCACTAGGGAGCTTGCTTCTGTAAAATAGTATGATGCACAAATGACGCTTATTTGGGACACCACACAGTGTCAATTTTACTTCAATATTCTAGGCTGTTCTGAAATATTAAAACAGAGGAGCTATGTTGATTAGAATTCTCTTAAGAACTAAGATGTAAGAGATGATTCCTTGTTACTGTGGGTAACAGTGCTGGGGGATAGGAGGTCCAGACTGGGGTTCTGCATCTGGAGCCTTCTTGCTGCCTATAACTGACACTTGAGAATCAGGGTCCCTTCTTGGGGTACCTGTTTTCATTAATAAGACAATTTAAGGGTAGACTCAAATGGAAGCTCAAGGAGTTTTATTAGAGTAGGCAAGAAAACCTCCCAGAGCAGGCAAGTTGTTCATCAGAGCAGCCACTCAGAGGAGGAAAATGATGGAGAGGAGGAAGAAAACAAAACCCCACACCCTTTGTGGTAAGTTGGCATGGATGTCAGCTGTATGGCAGGGAGGGGGCTTTAGAAAAAGAGCAAGCAAGTCCACAGTACCAGAGAAAGCATACTTAGGTTCTAGTCCACATCCAGTGGAGACAGAAAAGAAAAAGTCACCTGAGTTAGAACTCAAAGGCAGGTAGGCCCAGCTGCAACTCATGGCTGCTTGGTTGTAGGAACTGCTCTAGAGGGATGGAATTTGGGGAAAGAAAAGTATAACATCTCTTGAAGGAATGATTATCCCACTTATCTCTTTAGTATGGCTTAAGGTGAACCTACCTATCTAAGGGATGGTACGTCATTGGCCTGGTCTAACTTGAATGTTTGATTTCTACTGAGGCCAGAGATTCTGTTCTCTGGACCAGGAGTTTTCCCATAATGGACCTTTACTATACTCTAATATACCATGATGGGGACATCACATGGCAAAGGGAGTCAATGTGCCAGCTCAGGTGTCATCTCCACATCTTCTTCTTCTTTCTCCTCCTCCTAACAAGAGGTATCATGGGAAGTTGCCTTCCTGTTTTTCTATAACCCTGATTACCAACTCCCTCAAAGATGCCATCAGATTTGACTTTGGAAATTAAGTTTTCATTACATGTTCATTGGATTGAGTATCAGATCACATCAGAGTCCTTTACATGAAGCCCCTGCTCTGCCACCTCAACCATTGATGACTTCTCTTTATTGAGGTGCCTATTGAGTAGTTTGGTTGGCATTTAACATTTAAAATTTTTGTTTCTTTTTTATTTAAAACTTTTANTGAAAGAATATCTTATGACATTGGAAAGTATTTTAAATTATGAAGGATATTTAAGATGAAGAGTACCTTTCCTCACTGATGTTTCTTCTTGAGTTGCAACGCCCAGTTGATGGGATCACCTATATCTTGTTTTCTTTCTGTGTACAATATAGTGTGTGTGTGTGTGTGTGTGTGTGTGTATGATTTTATTGTTATTTTTAATGACTGGATACTCTAGATGAGTATATGACCTAAAATGTTTGAAATGAGAATACAAAGTTTTACCTTCAAAAATTTTTGTTTACTGTATCTGGAGAAATGAAAGGGTCTGGGAAATGCAGGATATGATAATTTCAGCCAAGGTAAGTAGAGATAGTATGGTAGAACAGTTTTTTAGTTTTTATTCACTTGCTTTTTAAGTTACACTAAAGAAAAAACAGTGGTAGCAACTTTAATTGTCCTCTTTTGATAATTAATTGTCCTTTGATAATTATTTAAAGTTTGGAGCNAATTAAATTGGGGTTGGGTCTAGACTAATTGTGCACATCTGGAGCACTCTCTCAAANCACATGGAGCTGATTCTGTTTTTGCATCTCATTCAAGACTATAAAACACATTGCAGAATTTTTCTTGCTAGTATCTTCTTGGATATAGAGGCGAACTTTGGAGAAAGTATGATTTTTTTTTTTCTCTCAAGGATTGGGAGTACGGTAAAGAGTAGTCCCAGGTGTGTGTGACAAGGTGTGTGTGTCAAGGTGTGTATGTCAAGGTGTGTGTTGGGAGTGAAGGAATTTGCTTTGTTCTCTCTCACTCTCCATATCACTGGAATCCTGTAATGGGGAGCCTTGGTGCTATGCATTCTAGCCTCTGGGATTGTGAAGTGCTGGCTTACTAGCCAGCGAACTTACTGGCCAGTGAGCTNTAGGTTGCATTTTACTTTCTCCCTTTCAGCCACACTTTTTTGGAGTATCCTCAGTACAATAAAACTTGCCATTTTTCGGCGTACATTTTTTTCATTGTTTTGGTAAATGAGTACCAGCTTATCCCTGTTCATTAGGTTTACACTTTCCTTCTTTCTGAAAGTGTCCTCTTGACAATGTGTTTTGCCCATCTAACTAGTAGTTCTCAGCCCAGAGAAGATCACAGGTCACAGTGACATTGACACTAATCAATTCAGCTTTTCACAACTACACATCTGGTCCTTACTGTGATTGTGCCCTGTTCTGTGAATTGTGTAGAAAAGAATGCCTCAGCAGAGAAAACATTTCACAGGCGGATGCTCCCCTAACCTGGATATCCCACTTTAGTTACTTCCACACAGTGGTCCAGGACCTCTCCCTGACCACTGAGCACAGCCACTACTCATCATTCTGAAACAGCCANTCATCATTCACTAGAACCAGTCGTGGCCATGTACAGATAAAAAGGNCAGCTGAAGAACACAGAGAGTCAGAGGAGCACAGGGAATCAGGATAGGGGAAGAGTGGTAAGCCTTCCTTATTTGGTATTTGCTTCTAATATATGGGTATTATCTTAAATTAGCCCACAAAAACACTATCTGACTATAAGGCATACCCAGAGTCCATAGATTTGGGTAGAGATTAAGAAGTGTAATTTTTAAAAATAAATTGACCAGGCTGACAAGTCCTGTTTTAGGTCTTAGCCCTCTACTGCAAGTGAAGAAGAAATCAAAAAGAGTGCATCTTGGCATGACATTTCCTCAGCCCACCTATCCTCCTTTCCACACCCCTGCAGCATGGGAANGTGATGAGAGGCTTCANGTAAAGTGACTCCAGCAGCACTCTCTGCCCCCAGATGGTGCCAGGGCAGGATGGCCAGAGGATGTAAAGTGGCAAAATTCCAGTTAGATGTGTATAAGAGACAGCAGCAGCACTCTCTGCCCCCAGATGGTGCCAGGGCAGGATGGCCAGAGGATGTAAAGTGGCAAAATTCCAGTTTCCTTGTTTACACCTCCCCCAGTTGCTGTCTTCTCATCCCCTACAAGAATATCTTCCATGTCTAGTAGGGATGAGGTAGAAAAAAAGAAAATTGCATTTATTTTAAGCTTGACGTTTAGCCAGATGGGAGCTAGCTTAAGTTTCACTGGAATATATTTGATTTTCTCTCTCTGTCACCATCCTGTGGTAAATTCCCTCTGACAGCTGATAAAATTCACATTTTTTTTATTTTAGTGAATCGAAGATTTAGATATAAATATGCAAAATGAGCACACAGATTGACTTGTGTTCTCAAAGTTAAAAGGGGGGAAATTGGAGTAACTTCACGTAAGAAAAATTTCAAGTTATTCAAATAAGAGGGAACAAAATAGACAGTAACACAAAATTAGATCCCAGATTTCTTCCAGTTCATGAGTTCGGCAGTCTGAGGGATGTTCTCCCAAAGCTGATGACTAAGTCCGAGACCCATCTTCTCATTAACTTTTAGTATGCAATCAGAGATGGGCTCTATTTCAAATGATTCCCCCAAACATTCAACTAAAAATGAAGTAAGTTGAAAACCGGGTGTGTTATGAAACGTCAGGCTCCAGGGTGTAGTCCTAGTAGTGACTCATTCTTAGTGCAGATTGAGAATTCCTCTTCCAAGGGATTTCTTCATTTCATATTTCAGCTGCTCTGTGGCTCTTGCTCTTGGTTCTGCTGAGTCTAGAATTTTATGGTAAACAGGAGGTGAAGGAACTGGGAAGTGACGGTGTGGGATCTGGTTTTGTTCTCTGTGTGAGGGTGGGATTTCTAGCTCTACTCACTTCGATGTAGAAACAGGTTCTTTTTCTTCACAACAGATCAGTCTTAAGAGCAGATCATCTGGTGGATGCTGGTGAGGCATTGTCTGTTTTCCTGTTGNCCTTTGGTAGACATGGCATGGGAAAAGAGAGGGGGTCACTGGCTCAGCGTAGTCAAGGGTGAGACAATGGATCATGATGAGGCTTCTGTGAGGCAGCAAAGAGTCTCGCCATCCCAGGCCACCTGGGAAGTCACTGCATGGCTGCTGGAGTANATAGCCCTGAATCATAGGACAGAATAGGCATTTAGGGACAAATGATCCACCAGTCATTATAAATGAAGTTATTAATATGTTTATATTTCAGGGGTAGGATTGTTACTAAATTCAGACTGTATTGTTACATTAAATTGTATCTATCATCTTGAAGTCATAACCTGAGTGACCATATGATGATATCCCAGGGGCAAGGAGAATGTCTTGAAGGGTCAAACTNCAGGAGNTTTCTGTAGGGATCGCTCAAGATGCCAATGCTCAGTGGGAATTATCACCCTTGCTTTGTAAGCCTGCCTAAGCACTGTTAATTTTGTTACATCCAGTAATGAACCAGTATAGCAACCCTCTTTATCTGTTCCCTNAGTTTAAAATGGTGTTTATTGTATTAATTCCAGACTTAAATGTATCATAAAAGTTTTGACTTTCCAAAAGGTTGATTTTCTTATTTATGTTTCNCTCAGGCATGAGTTAAAGTATATCTTCCTTAATGGTGTGGGCTTCATAAGGAGGTATGGATATGTTCTGGGAAATAACATTGGTAGTAAGTGTCATATACATTAGCCACATTTGTTTTTGACATTATCACATGGTAGTTACAAATAACTTGCTACTAACACTATTCCAGTTTCTAAGCTTGCAGCGTCTTCCTAGAGGAGGTTCAAGAACTATTCTTCAAGTGACCTCTCTTACTGGACAGTATTATTTCTCAAGAAGATAATAGAACTGAGTGTCACTTGGGCCGCTNGAATTATGTGTAACTGCCTAACCCATCTTTTGCCATGCAGGCTTAATTTAGATATACCTAAATGATCACAGGTAGGTAAGGTCTGTCACTTTCTGATGTGACAAACTGTAGGAGGGGACCTCATCAATTCTACTCTAGTGCAGCTGAGAGGTGCCAAGGTACTGTGTGGCCTGTTATCTTTGTCATCCTGTTCATTCTCTTANTTCAATATTTTCTCTTTGACATTCAAATGTGGATTTTTCTGGGAATCTCTATAATATCTGAATTTGGGGTCCTCATAACATCAAACAGAATTTGAACTGTTTTATTTATGACTGAGAAAAGCATGTATGGAGTTATATCCCAGCTTGTCCTTCTGAGATTTGTGAATGAATCTAGCCCAAGGGGAACACACAAGAATGCATTTGTCAGCCATATAACCTTCAGTTCCAGGGAACTCTTTAACCTTCACAGTGCTGATGACAGGGAAATTCAGTCTTTAAAAAAAGGATATGCATTTTNAAGTTGTTGCAGACGTACAGTTTCTATTTCTGGTTTGTTAATTTTGTGATTATATAGTTAATAGAGATAGCTGAGAGAGAAGCAAAAATGGTTTAGTCTTGTAACAGTTTACAACCATTATTGAAATTATCTCTCTTTTGACACTTTTTCCCCCAAAAGCAAGACTGTAATTTTTTTTCAGGTAATGAAACAGATACTTTATACAATTGAGTAATTAAGAAATTGAGCGTGTAAAAGGCAATAAACATCATTGGCTAGCCATTGATAATAGATTTGCATTTCTGTCAACTTCTGGTGTGCATCTGCTGAGGTACCTTATTTATCATTGTACACAGCAGCTGATAGGCCTTCTGAAGGAGGAAGACACTCCCCTGGAGTGCAGGCAGGCTGATCGTCATGCTGATTACTCTCTGCCTTCTCAGTTGATGTAGCGCCTTAACACTATGTGCTGGATGTTTCCTTCCAGAGCATCCCACCTCCTCATCCATGTTGAGTTGCTGCCTCAGAGATTGTCTTAGTTAGGGTTTCTATTGCTGCAACAAAACACC
>LZPO01067495.1:4357-17765 GCA_001675575.1 Neotoma lepida
ACACCATATAATTTAGGCCCACTCTTGATCAAATTAATCCAAGAGTCTATGTTTTCCTTACTTACTGTGACACTGACACATTTTGGTGCCTCTGAGATTATCATTAATGCCTTAGTCAATGAAGTGCTATATCTAGTGAGTAAAGTACTGACCTCAATTTTTTTGTGAAGATATTAACTGTTTGGTTTCTTTGTTCTACTAACTCATATATGGGATCACAACTGTCCATGGAATCCTGCCTTCAGCAGGCAGAAGCACCATCACTTGCACAGTCAAGCCAAGAGGAATTGTATGCTTTTCCCCTTTCTGTTTATTCATCCAGGCTCCCTTCTTGGCATTTAAGGAGAGGGTCATTGGACAAGCAAGAAGCGTGGAGTCAGGATAAACACCCTTGAAGCAGCACAAAGGTCTCTGTAATAGATGGCAGAGAATGAACGATGAAATGAGTGAGTTATTGGATGTATTGATTTATTTGTTTCCTAGCAACTTCACAAATACCAATATTAAGTTTAGGATTATAGACTTATAATAACTCTCCATGAGACTGACGAATACAAACATATTCCAGTCCCATGAGGAAAGGCTATTACAGGAAGCCATATGTTCACAGNGAACAATCTGGAAATTCCAAACCCCAGTCATTGATGTGTTTGGCTTGTGGTGTCCATAGATGCTGGGAAGGGAAAAATCANGTCATGAGGGCATCCAAAACCACTTTATAATAGCTCCATCAGTATGTACCTTGGTGGACGGTAGCTCAGGTCCATAGCCTATGATTTCCCTGTGAGTACCATGCACATGGAGGAAATGAACAACTATTTCCTGAGCATGACTGTGAATACTGGCCATAGATCTAATGAGCCACTTCTTGGTTGGGTCNAAGACCTTAGTGCAAAGACNNTAGAGAATGTTTTAGGATATGAGNTACCTTGGTAAAGACAGACTGCTTANGTCAATGCAACTCAAAGTGCTCTCTTCTATTAGGAAGGGCTCACTCCTGTTCAGTTGCTTGTCATGTANTTTTTTCATGGAGATGTCTGGCCTTCCTAGGGAATCATCTCAGAATTTATTTATAATGAGCCTCCCTACTCCTTAGTGTTTGGCAAAATGTTACTGTCAAATGAGGGGCTCTCTTCAATCTCTCTGTGGCCATACCACATAGCTGTCCCAATGGGACACTTTGATTTTAACAACTGTGAACTTGTTGAACTGTCTATCTCATGATTACCCACAGGGCGTCAGACTACCAAACCTTATTAGAAACCAAAATGCCCATCATTTGGTACATCTCCCATCTTCCTGGCCCAGGTGCCTCCGAGCTGCTAGATTGCCTGGATGATTTTTCACCATGCCTCTATTACCCCGTATAACTCTAACTCAAGNTATTTGACAGTAGCTTTTNGCCAAGCACTAAGGACTGGGGAGGCTCATTATAAATAAAGACTGAGATGATTCCTAGGAAGGCTAGATATCTCCAAGAAAAAATACATGACAAGCAACTGAACAGGAGTGAGCCCTTCCTAACAGAAGAGTGCACTTTGAGTTGCATTGCCANGTAATACAGTACAGATCTNCTAGATTCTGTGTCTCTTGCCTCTTCCCTCCTGGACTGTCAGTCATCAGGCAGNTGTTTTCCATTCTAACTAAGATGGCCAACAATGATGAAGACTATTTATTAGTCATGTTAATAATAGACTTGTGGTTAAGCTTTNCCAGTTTTCTCAGGTTTTGGCAAGTCAAGAAAATATCATATTAATATATACTGTGTATTTCTCTAGAGGAAACAACTATTTAACATAGATTTGATTGACAAACAGTTAATCAACAGATTACTCCTTTCCAGTTTTTGAACACCCTAGTGAGATTAGGTAGTCATAATTCATGATGGACTAAGATCTGAGATGATAAAAAAAATTCTAGAATAATACTATCTTTATATTGTCAAGATGAAGACNATCCACACAGGAATTCAGTGTCTAGGGATTCATTTGGAAGGCAGGNTCTGGTCTATAAAAATAGAACTCTATGACTGTCAAGAGCAACAGGACGTTTCTCTACCTGTTTGGCATCTCAGGTTGACCTTCATTCTTTATTGTGTATTATTTATTATATCCCACACCCTTGCAATCTCTCCTAGGTCGTGCATTTTCACAATGCTGTAGAAACCATAGAGACTGACAGAGCACAACAAATCTGGCTTAATGGATTGTGTTGATTTCCTTTTGAATTTGTTTGTGTGTGTGTGTGTGTGTTTGTGTGTGTGTGTACATGTGCACTGTGCTTTTGAGTGCTCAGGAATTCTTCAGAATAAGTCTTCCTCTTTAAAGACCCAATGACTAGGATGTAGCCCCTACAGACTGGTTAAAATCANTACTCTTAATCAGAGGAANGAGANTCCTAAAAGCACTTGCAGTAGATGTGTGATTGAGGATGTNTTNCTTCCAAGAAAAGCATGGGAACAGTAGAGAGTTGAGCCTGCAAAAGCCCAGTTCTTGTGTTTCTTTTCACATCAGTACAGCAGTGCAGGTTGTCTCTTATACACATCTACTTCCAAGAAAAGCATGGGAACAGTAGAGAGTTGAGCCTGCAAAAGCCCAGTTCTTGTGTTTCTTTTCACATCAGTACAGCAGTGCAGGTCATCAATAAACAAGTCAGACGCTTATGGCATTTTGCAGATCATAAAAGAATCACTAGGATATTGTGCAAATAATTTTCATTTCTTCTTTCCCTCTTCCTTAGAAGCTTAGCATCATTTTCCTGCAAATTCAATGAAAAGATTATACTTCTGTTATCTTTTGAATGATAAGAATGCTAAGAGGTTCCTTTTCTGTCTTTCTTCCTGGTCCTCCAAGTAAGTGGCAGATGACTGGATCCACAGTGTCTNAAGTGGAGGAGCAGGCACCTCAGACTGATACTACAGTTGTGNAAAAATGCCTGGGTTTTTCTGCAGACAACCAACTTACCATCTACCCCAACATATCAAGGACAGCTAATGCAANATAGACTCTTCTAGTATGCCATAACCTTCTATGTACTAGAATCCCTCTTCTTTCTNGATACCTTCTTTGTGGTTTATTCTAAACTCTCTGCTCTGTCCTTTCAGTTAGCAATGACAAGAATGTAAGAAAGTCATCCTCATCACACAGAGACCCATGTTCAAGGTCAANACTTGTAGAAAGAAATCTATATTGGCTGGAATGCTAAGGGCAGAACCTTTAGTANGGGATATCCATGAAGAGTATGTGCACATTTTAGGTCATCTGTTTATATCTTTATTTAAAGACAAAATTATCAATTACTTTGTGATTCATAAGATTGAACTTCATGAGATTGTTTCACTATCATTGACATATCACACCATTTAAATCAATGAAACTAATCACACTTTACTCAGGCAGAGGCAGTTATAAATAGTGGCAGTGCTAAGACCTCTCTCACAGATTCTGTTCAGTCTAAATTCTAAACAATAGCTGAACAGATTTGGCCTTCTGTGGCCTGTACACAGGCTTCCTGGTGGCCAATATGGTCCAGGTTCTTATTGAGCACACTACCAAAAGCTGTGGCCCTAATTCAGCATCTCTCCTCAGAGTTCTCACCTTACCCTGTCCTGTTTACTGTATCCATGTGGCTTCCATGATTGATACTGATTGTCCATTCCTAGAGAATGCAAGCATTTCTCTGCCATGGAGATTGGAACCTTTGATTATAGCCCACCCTGTCTCCCTCTAGATGTTACTGACTATTTCTCATACCTCTCACCATAGCAAAGGTCTCTTCTTGAGGCCTATGGAAATTTGCATGGGAATCACAAGGGTGGTGAGTATGTAGGTGTATGTACATGGCTCTATTCCAAACTGCTGAACTGGAGCATCTGGTATGCTCTGGAGCACCTTAGATTCCATTTTCTTTACCATTCCTCTTACACGATGGAATAATGAGTAAACTGCTTGACTGGCCAAGGGCTGAGATAACATCTAACTGTGAGGTAGTGACCATCTCAGATTTTTCCTGTGACACTTTCTTTCTATGGTTGAAGTACATACCAAGTGTGGACATGAATATCATACATGGNTGACTTATAGACAAACTTCCTCAAATTTGATGTGTCAGAATTCTAGAAAACTGGCTTCGAAGATATCCACTGAGCTGTGCTTGATTCCCCTGCCCCATGTATCCCGATCAAAGATAAAGGGCATCGGGGTCCTATGGTGACCAAAATTACCATCATCAGATGCTGGTAACCATAAATACGAGTTTAGACTTATACAGATATTTGATATGATCAGATAAAAACTCTACAAAGCCCATATAAATGGAGCTGTTTCTGTACACATCACAGATGCTCAGTGATATCCATTTCTGCCTTATCCTGTAGTCTGTGGCACACTGCCCCCCCCCGTCACCAGGAATTCTCAATCACACCTTTTCTTCAACACCTGTGAAGACTCATCACGCCACCAGCTATGTTTTTTAAACAATCACTATGTACCCGCCTTCCTTGTTGATGTTTTTAAAATCCACTGGTGATCATCAGAAGGCAAAAAATCAAACCCTGCTCTCCATCTTAGTGGACTCCACTGTAGCACTTCTGATGCTCACCAGTCACTCAAGCTGGGTATTTCTGAGAAAATGTAGAGGCGTTAGCTACAATAGCAGATTGCTGTTTGGATCACGTTTCTCTGCTCACTCANAATCGCACTCTGTGCTGGTTTGCAGACATGCAGAATTCCACCTACAGTCCACTCACATCAAAACTATGAGAGCCGTGAGTGCTGGAAAAGTGACTTCAACCTTGTAGTCTCATTTAACTAAATTACACTATGGGATTGCATCTGCCCTTCAAGGCCATGGCTGAATTGAGACACAGGGAAAGATGCCTAGCCTAGGTAATAGCTTGATCGATTTTATCTCCTTTTCTTCCCTTTCTTCTTTCCTTCCTTTTTACTTCTCCTCTTTCCTTCCTTCCTTCTTTCCTTTCCTCCCTCTTGTCCTCTCTCCCCTTCCTCCCAACTTCCTTCCTTCCTTTCTCCTTTCCCTCCCTCCTCCCTTCCATCCTTCCCCTTTTTCCTCTCTCTTGCTGGCTTCTTTCTTTCCTTGTCATTTTTTTTTCCTTTCACTAAAGTTGCTGAACTCAGGACAGTGTACTTTATAGCAAAGTGAAGTCCACTTCAGCCACCCATGGGGGAGGNTCTTGGTGGTGGATGAGTCCTACTCCATCTGTGGTTCACTTTTCTTCACCAGGTAAGGAGTCCTCCTGGATACAGTTGTGGATCATGGATTGGTATGAGCATGGGTTTAAAGTTAATCTTGGAGTGTTTGAAGCCCCTCCTGAGATCCAGGGCATTTCTTTCCTTGATGAAGGTGGTGACTTCCATGTCTGGGGAATGAATTCAGGATTGTGNAGCCATGGTCAGCCAGGGTCTTCCCAACACAATACATGTATGTGGAGTCTCTACTGATGGCTGTATCTTTTGAGATAATCTACCTAACCCCACTTCTGATGAAAATGCTTCTCATAGATACTCCGTCTGGAATGGAAAGTGGGGGGCAATTTCTGAGTGTCATCCTCCAGAGTGACACCAACAACACTGCCACAAACTTGACCTGAAAGACACTCCTCAGAATAGCAGGTACCCTCTGTGCACTATGCAGGCACAGGCACAGGATTCTCTGATCTTTCCACCAGCTGGAGTGCAGATCACCACAAGACTGATTAAGGCAAATTCTACCTAGCAGATACTCCTCTAAACATGTGACTGGTACCCTGAGCACCCTTGTGACTTGTAAGACACAAGAATCTGAGAAACTGTCACAGTAAGAGGAGTGACAGGTAGGCAGACTGGCCCTTGAGTGACAAGGCACNGAGAAACAGCTTGGAAAATCAAATGCCTTGAGTTCTTAGGAGTTATCAGGACCAACTCCATGATGGTTGTAAATGTATCCTGTTAATGCATTAATAATAAGAGGCTGGATATGGGGGATTCTCTGATACTTTTTAAGTTTCTTCAGTATTGGAAAGTGTTCTAAATATTAAAACATGTGTTAAAAGTGTAGATGATGATCTGGGCCTTTCTGGACACACGCTGATGGAAATATGCAAAGGGTTGGGGGACAATTGTCGGCTTCATGTCTTCTTCATGAAAAAAAATTAAGATTTACTCCTAAGAGAATGGGATTGACAGCCTAGAGTAGAAATTAAAGAGATATAATGACTGTGGGGAATAATCTTAGGGAAAAATACTACTTTTTCAATAATATATAAGTAAAAACTAGATTCAGTTTTGTAGATATTAAAATTAAGTCTGATCCTCTACTTACCATATATTTTTATTCAATATCACCTTTTTATTTTGAGGTATCCTTGACTATTTAATACAAAATCTAAGTCCTCAACAATTCAAAATACATCCTTTTGTTTTGCATCAGCATTTCCAGCGTACAATTTTAAAATATTCTGACTCAAAGCATGTTTTGCTGATTCTTTATATTCTGTCTTCTTACCTACTCCCAACATAAACATATCAAGGGTTATACCTCAACCCTAATACCTACAGAAATATTTGATCCATCACAAGCCTTTAGTGTTTGTTGAGGACCTGCACAAATGGAGCCACACAATCCAACAGTCCCCTTCCATGTGCTCATGTTCTTGGTCTGTGTTGGCTGCCATGATGCTCAAGAGTCAAAGCTAAATTTGCACGCCAATCTCATTATTTCCTACTTGCCCAAATCCTCCAGAGGTGAATGGAAGAAAGGGCTTAGTGTTGAAGGCTATGCTGTGTACAGAATGCACTTTCCTGCCTCTTGGCTCCCCTCCTAACTGCTCCCATACCTTCCTGCTGTTGGGGTTGTCACTGATGTGCTTTGGGAAGATTAAATCCATCACCCTCAACCTTGAGCAGTGATGAGCTTGGCTGGCCTGGGGGTCAGGAGACTGTTAGGTCCAGGTGGCTTTCTCCTCAGTCTGGGTCCACTTAGCATCAATGTCAAAGAAACCATCTCACAATATGAATGTGTCCATTTTAAAGAATATATTTAATTCCATGCTAGTCTGGATCATAGTCACTTCCTCTATTCTCACTATAGTTTCACGAGGGCTCACTGACACCACTCAGTGAATCATCTGAATAAGAAGAGTGGAATTCCCAAGGCAGCACTCCTCTTGGCTCACAGTCCTTCTATATATCTGTGAGAAGTGCTCCATCCTGACTTTAGGAATTTTAGTCCATTTGTTCCCAACTCTGAAAATGATTACACAATGTCCATATATCAGAGGGGGAGACACAGATAACTTTAAATTTTTAACAACTTGTACAATTTCTATAAAATGAAACCAGATTCAAGTAATCACATATATTGTATATTAGCTAAAGCAGCACCATAGTCCTTTGTCTTAATGGAAACATTGAAAGCCAACAGTTTGTCNTAGGTCCTCAAAAATGAGACAAATTAAACAATTCCACAAATGACCAAAGAAGCATAAGACGTAAGACAAAGAAGTGTGTTTTGCTTTTCCTTCTCCGTTTTTGCATAAAACATGACCTGCTTATTAGCTTTGAGAATTGGAAAAAAAAAACTTTTTAAATTCAAAAAGATAGAGAATTTGAAGTTTGCTTCATTGTAGCATCTGGTGACCTACAATCACACAGCATGAGTCAATTCAGTGTCATCTGGGANCCCAAAAAACACCCAAGTCAGTGAGTTAGATCATACTCTGCCATTTGTGAGGAGTCTTGGGATCCTGGGATGTAAGAAGGAAGGCTGAGGGTGATGTCAGCTCATGGGAACTCAGGGCCTTCAAAGAACCCAGTAAACAGNCATAGCTTCCATTTCATTGGTGGGGTTNGCATTCATTTNCAAAGGTATTTCTCCAANTTCTCCTTACTATTTATACTTTTCAATTTTCAAGTTTTGAGTAAGAGGCCAGAAGTTACCTGCATCCACACCTTCTCTGTGAAATCCCACAGATTTAGAATCCTTGCACTACTTCCCCCCAGTATTGGATGGGAAACAGCCAACAGCCAGATAGCAAATGTCACAATTATATCTGTTTGTCCCTTTGTCCATTTTCTGTCCAGTTAGCCCCTAAATATGTTTTTATAACACTNCATTGANAACAATTTGCATTGCNGCTACATTAGAGCAAAACTTGACTGTAAAGTATGATGGAGATGTAGCTTCTGCACAGGTGTCTGCCTCTCTGATCTCCTCACTTCCTGATCCCCAAAACCATCTTCTTTAATGTTAAATTAGAATAGTGGTGCCTTTCTAGGAGCATTGGGGTCCCCCAAGATGGTGCATGTGGTATTTTCATGTTTAACAGTGAAACTCAGGAAATGCTGGATATTTTTCATTCTTATTCTGTGTCATTTATGTAATATTGAAGAGGTGAATTATATGCTTCTTCCTATGGGTCTTACAGAGTTAGGCAAACACTTCGACTTCTGAGATTCCCCTTGGGGCTCATTGACTTCTGTTTCACCTTCTCAGAATGGCCATCAGATTGCCCCCTTCCACATCATTTCATGTACCTCTTTATATGGACACAGTTCTTTGTACATGACTGAGCTGGCTCTGGAGACTGTTATGTAAGTTGATGTGACTGCTCCCTCCAGAGAGTAACCATCCCAAAAAGAGGGCCTTTGGGCTGATCAGGAATAAGGACTTAGAATGTAAAGAGAACTTCTTGGCAGGAAGTACATGAAAAAATATTGACTATTTGCAAACAGTTTTATGGAGAACAACGCTTGATCTTGTCTTCNATATCTTACCAAACCCTTCTGTCTTCTTCCTTTCCTTCCTCTTCATTCCTCTCTGTCCCTTCCTGTCTCCCTCCTTCCTTCCTCCTTCTCTCTCTTCCTCCTCCTCCTTCCTTCTTCCCCTCTCTCCCTCTCTCATTATTTGCTACTTCTATTTTATTGTGGAAAAGCAATTCTGATGACTTGATTGGCATCTGTTTTATAATNTTTACATCATATCTTCAAAATTCCCATCTAAGCATAACTTTCAGTGCTTCTCACAACTTTGATACATTGTTCTGTCATCTTCCTTTGACCCAACTACATTCTAATATNCTCTTGGCCTCAGTTTTAAGTGTTATTTGATTTGAATTGGGTGTGTGAAGCCATGCAAGCACCCCACACCCTGACCATCCCAGCATGATCCTGTCAATTACTAAGAGATCACTTGGGAAATCTATAAGCATAAATTGGTTCTACCTCTTCTCTTTCAGATTCTGTTTGTTTCCTACGGGTGCTCTGCTGGAGTCTTGTTAGGCATATAAATGCTGTAGATTGTTGAAGGATTTCACACTTTTATCTTGATTAAGTGACCCTCTGTATCCCTGATCATGTTCTTTGATCTCTAANCTTTTTCTGTGTGACAGTAACACATCTCCTCCTGTTCAGTTAATGCATGAAGATGCTTCTTCTCCTACTCCTCCACTGTCANCCACTTACATCTTTACATTTAGAAGTAGATGTTGAATGCAGCATAGTTCTATGCGCTTATCCAAATCTCTGTATTTTTTAAATATTTATTTTATGTGTAAGTGTTAGTGCTGCTGTGCATTATATGCACCAANTGTATTCAAGCCCTAGGAGACCAGAAGAGGGCAATGGGTCTCGCGAAAATGGAATTACAGGTGTGTTTGAGCTTTCTGATAAAGGTGCTGGGAAGTGAATCCAGGTCCTTTGCAGGGATAAANGCCCTTAAGCACCAGGTCATCTGTGCAGTCCATTCTCTGCATCTCAACTGAACTAGTTATGTTGTTGACCTTTCCTGTGACTACNTATTGAGACATTTGTTTAATCCTTCCAGCTTTCTCTTTGACCTGTGCTGGTTACTATCTTCAGTTTCTTCTTCACCTTTTCCTGTAGATTCACAGAGTACATTTTATGGAGGCATTGTATCTCCTTCACTCTTTTATCACCTGTGATTTTTGTTCTGTTGCTACTTTAAGTCTGTCAGTTGCATCCTTACCATGTCATCCTCTGCTCTAGTGTGAGCTTGCCAATTGGAATCTGCTTTGGTTTCCTTGCCTTTTTGTTCTTTTGTCATTATGTAGTTTCTTCTTTGTGTGTTTGCAGGTTTTAGTTGAAACTGTTGGAAATTTATTTGGATGACTGCTAGATATTTTGTATCCTTCAAATATTCTTAATCTGTTTTTGGATGAGACTGCATGTTTGGAAGAGTGAACACTTACACTTTACAGATACTGTTTCTAAGGCTGGAGGGAGGGCAGGGCATTAATGATATAGTTGTTCCTTGGGTTTTAATTCTGTGTGCCTCTTTTTTGGGGTTTTTGCAATAAGTTTAATCTAGATTAATTTCTATGACATTCGTGATAGGGACAGCAAAGCTACACTTAGCTTCAGTTTCCTGACACCCNGACAGCCTTGGCCTTCGATCNGAAAAGATGAAAGATCATGTGAGAATCAGCTGGTAAAAACAAAATCCAGGGTAACATTTTCCCATCATTTACATCAACAAATGTGCTTTCAGTCTGTTAGCTAGCTCTGTGTCACTGTTATGTGACACATGACAGACATAACTTTATGAAGAGGAAAGGATCATTTTGGTTGGTGGTTTTAGAGGTACTGTCTGTAGTTACCTGAGCCTGTTGCTTTGAGCCAGCAGGGAGGAAGAATTTCATGGNTGTGAGTGTGTGATGTGGGGAACCTGTTCATACTCTAGAAACTGAGGGAGAGAAGAGGTCTGCTACTCAAGAGCTCCTGAATCAAGGCTTACCCCTTACCCCCAATAACCCACTTTTCTCTCCCTGGGATCCATTCCAAAGGTTCCACCACCTCAGATAGTACTCTAGAGTGTGACCAAGCTTTAATGCATGGCCTCTTGGGGACACTTCTAGTACAAACTAGATCAATGCCTCTTTCAAGAAAGTTTTTAGTGTGTGTGTATGTGTGTGTGTGTGTGTGTGTGTGTGTGTGTGATGTATGTTTTTTATTTTCAGATAAAGTAAGTTTCCAACCACTGCTGAAAACTATCTTGAAATGTAGATTTCAGATCAATTTCTTCCTGGTTTGTNTGCTGCCTTCAGAGTCACCATTGCTTTCTCTCTCTATTGTGTTCATTTCATTTTAACCTTATGCCCCATTAAGCAAATTTACCTGGAAAGGTGGTAACAAAATTATAAAGTACTATGTAATAATTTTGACCTCATTTCTACATGAGAAAGTGTGGGCAGTTATCCTGAATCTATATAATCTTGTCAGAAGAAACTGTGACTGTGGAGGGCACTGCAGACCCAATAGGTTGCAATCATCAAGAAGAAGGACATTCCAGGGTAGTGCTTGAAAAAGTTCTCTGCATCTACCTGCAATGCATACTCCTGGGTGGCAATGAACTTCAGAGAACCTCTCTGCTCCAGGACTTTCTCAGTAAACTGCTCATTATAATAATACTCCATATACATATATATGTGTAAATATGTGTTTCATAAAACAGTAGATAGCACATAGCATGTTACAAGTATTATCAGTTATTATTAGACAAGGAAATAAAGAAGCATTGATATTGAAAAATACAGTTTTTTGTATATTCTCAGTCGTTTTAATAACTACATTCAATTTTAAAGGCCAGCCTGCTCTGACTTTCTTTTATTTTTCTCAATTTTATCCTTTTAGAAATCTGAATTTATGTATCTCATTTTCTTACCACCTGAATAATGCTTAACAATTAAGAATTGAGAGTCGTTGGAATATACAGAGCAATGTACCAACCAGAGTATCCTGCTAGCAGCTGACTGAATCACACAAAGTTGTGGCAGGCTTTCNTTTGTATCAGACCTGGACCATTGTCCACATCAACCAGTGGGTCTCTGGAGCAGGGTGATTGACAGCTCTGATGCCTGCAGCACCCTGTTCTGATTGCTTGACCATAAACACTGGCCTCAGTTATTCACCCCACTCAGAGTTGATCTTTTCATTCTGATTTGAGCAAACTTCACCCTTCTACATGGACATGCTCATCACTGTGGTTTCCACTTAGTTCTCATGGGTTCTCAGGACTCTATGGAGCTGCTGCTTACATGGTTCCTCTCTCCCAGCCTCCCTGGGCTAATGAGAGATTCTGGGGGGGGGGGTAGGAAATTGAGGAAAGACACTGCAGGAATCTCAGCACTGTTGTCATAATTCCACCTTGTCAGCATCTCCCCCTTTCTCGTCATAAGTGAGCAGATTCCAGGCCTCAGCATCTGAAAACCTGGTTTTTGGTACTCCTAAAGACTACATAATCAGATTCCACTTATCTTTTCGAAAGAGTCAAAGGAAATGAGTGAAGAATGTTCCCTTATAAAGTGCCCACAGGCAAACACTCAATATCTGTTGTGTCCTATATTGTGTGGGCATTTGAAGATTATTTATTTACTTATTTATTCATTTGACTTAAACAAGGAAGAGACTATCAGGAAGGCAAAGTGTAATCAAATCTCTGCACAAATCCGGAGGGATCCAGTTTCAGGATAAGTATATGTAATGGTCTAATAAGGCCTCATTCATTGTGCAAAGTCTTCTGAAAACTCCACCATTCCTTGGAGAATTTCAAACTCTACTTGCTAGCCCTGTGTCCCATTCATTAATGAATACTAATGGTGGGTTTTTGTATACTATCATACTTTCACTTTTCTTTTGGGCAGGAATTTAATATGACATCCATTTAATCACTTAAGCAATTAGGTTAAAGGTTTGATGTGATAGCCAATTAAGTCACTGAATTGTGACCATAAGTACTTGCCAAATCAGAAGGCTTGCCAAGAGAAATTCTGTCGCATAATTAGAGTGACAGTCCATGTTCCCAGCCCTGGGTGGTAAGTACCCTGCTGTCTGATGGAACCTTGCCCTGAGAGCAAAGACTTTGCCCACAGTTTATACTACCTTAAGCCTTAAAGTTTAAGGAAATCCTTCTGCATGACCNAATGCTGGCTCTGTGCAGAATTCTCATACTAGAACTCTTTTCTTGGTNTCCCTATGGGCCAGGGGTCGTTTTATTCAAGCAAGGATTGAAGAGGATTAGATGAAGAGTTAAGTCAATTCAGTGNGAGTTTGCTAAAGGCTTACTGTGCACTTGTTCCTGTAGGAGATGTGAGCAGANTTTTACCAACTTCAGGGAAAGTGTTCAAAAGAATAGTTTTAAGCAAACTGGTGGAAATAATAATTGGGTTGAATATAATTGATTTTNATTTTGTTTTCTTCCAACCTTAGATTTCTCTGTATTGGCAGCTATTATTCAACTGAGCCTNGAATATTTGCACAGACTAGTTATCATTAATCTATTTTCACAATTCCACAACTTTTATGAGATTGACAATAGCTTAACANTATGAATNGTTTTGCATTTTCATTGTTTGTAGCCTATAATAAATTTGCTATTAGATCTTCAAATGCATCTT
>LZPO01067497.1:7006-27107 GCA_001675575.1 Neotoma lepida
TGGCCCTCCCTATATCTTCTCTCATTTTACACAAGCCAGCTTTTTACTCAGTTTGCTTGGGCAGAATATACTCTCAATTCCTCTTAAGACACCCCTATTACAGTATGTGTTTTTATAACTCAATATTACTCATTTTCATCTCCTTCCTGTAACAGAAGTGAGAACTTCTGAGAGGACCCCCGGTTTTCTTCCTTCCATAGAGCCTAGAAAAGCTTGCCAGGGCTTCTCAAGTCAAAACACAAAGGCCTTGACTTCCATTCATAACTTGATGTTCACTCCAAAAGCATTTCCTCTGTCTGAATTGTTCTTTCTGGATGAGATTCATAACATCATCCATTGTCTCTTATTTAAAATCACTTTTGAGCATTACTTTATTATTAATGTCAGTCACCAAAAGTTGCCATATTGTAACACATTAGAGCCATTTTAATTTACCTGGGTGATCTTCCCCCTCATCTGTACCTAACACATATATGTAACCCACTGGTGTTGCAGTGATAGGGACACACTCCTTTTAAGAAATCTCACAACCTAATGAGGAGTATGGGAGAAGGCAGAGATCAGCACTAGGAATTGAAAGAAAGTGATTGTTGACAGAGACACACTAGGAAAAATAAGTTTTTAGGCCTCCATACAGGTCAGTACCTGTTAAACCCACATAGACACGATTGGTCTGATAATGAGTTATTCACATATCTATAATTAACCCCAAAAGCCCCCCCCACAAGTTTCTGAGTGTTATATAAAGAGTCACAGTAGTATAAAAACAGCATCCCCGGAGACCAGAGATACATTTCTCAATGAGGAAGGTGTACAGACGCCCCTCTAACAACCTAAGGCTTACAGCACAAAGAGGAATTTGAACACTGTCACTTCAGCTTGCTGGGGTCTCCACTATATGGATTTTGTGGTCGTGTTTCACACTCATGACTTTCTACCATGGTCCATGATGGATCTGCCACATCTACTTCCTCAGCCAACTGCTGAGTCCTCAAAACTGCTAGCAATCAAGAATACGAGAAGTGAAGGCTTTCAGCTCTAGTTTCCCCTAAGTAGTACACTCATTATGAATTGCTTTTCTGGGAAAATGATGGATTTGGCATGACTNCAATCTACTTTAAGGATATGTGTGAGCCCAGCTGTGGGTTCTTAGACAGAGTATTTTCCTCTATGCTGACATCCAATNCGTACATGATAAATTACTTTCCAAAGAATCATCTCTATTAGCTCCCAAATGAAATAGGATTGCCACCTCCCACCCAATCGTCCCTTATCACTGACAATGTATTACTGAACTACATGGAGAATGCTTAACTGATCNAAAATATCTGCTAATCAACTTCAGATCACCAGAAATATGGAACAGACTGTTATTAATTTTGAATAAAGTGAGCACTAAGGAGAAATCTTGACAATTTTCTATACATCAAACTAATAAATACACAGAGAGAGCTCAATATNACATTACATGCAAGTAAGATACCAAGTCTTTTTTTTTTAACATTTCTTTACTTCTTCATTTCTTTACTGTACGCTTATGTACACAGAGGTTGGAAAACAACTTGAAGGAGTCAGTTCTCTCTTACTACATGTGGGATCTGGGGGTCCAACTTATGTTAACAGGTTTAGCAGCAAACATCTTTCCCCACTGAACCATATAGGCAGCCCTCAGGTCTTAATTTAGTGATAGTATCCACCCCTTAAATACCTATTAAGTTTATCTTTCTTTTAGAGCTCCTGTTGCAAAGTGGTCAGTGGTTCACCGAGTTTGAATTCCTTAGTAGTTCACAATGTTTCCTCATTAAATTTCAAATTATCTTTATCACTAGTTTTGACACATATTTAAAAACTTTTTGCATTTGAGTATAAACAAGCATTGTTTTTTGGTCCATTTTCATGTGGTATTAATCTTATCTCCTGCAGATGTGTCAATAATTGAACTTAAGGACTAAGTTCACAACATGAAAGACCAATGCAAAACAGATGTCTAGAAGCTGTGGCTGCTTGACAAGGCATTTCCTCAGACTCTGAGAAATTAAAAGACTGTGTCTAGAATTTTGTAATTCTAACAGGATTTGGATTTTTTTCACATTTTGTGGATTTTAATTTTTTTTCTGCATTCTAAAAAGAAAAATATACTCTTTGCTCTCATAGAAATAGTCTGGATTCTGAACAAAAAAAAAATAAACAAGAAACATGTATGCTGCAAGTAAAGGCTGAAGTAGAGACAAAAAGCACCAACCATAAGAGAAACTGAAGGTCAGGATGGCCAAGTGTCTGAGACACAAATACTCTGAAATTTAGACACAAGAAAAAATTTTGAATGATGTGACCAAGTTTTGTCCCAGTAGCTTCTAGTCCTGGATCTTCCTGACTGAAATCCTCATCTTTTAAGCTCTGATGATGAATTCAGACCTCCCTCTTCTCAAACTCTCCAGTCATCATTTTTTTTCTTTTGAAATATTCTTCCCAAATGGAAATACTAGAGGNAACTTCATGTATCCGTTGTCAGGACCACTGCCTTCTATTTTAGAATAAACAAATGCTCTCAGAATTCCTTCCAGAAAAAATAAAGCATAATATTGTAGGACTCCTGGATGTTTTCCTGTAACTGTGGCTCTTGATGGACACACAGGGAGCTGTGTGCTGTAAAGCAGGAGCCATTGAGGGGAGACGTGTTGTGAACATCAATGGAGTAGGAGTGAGTTAGACTACAGTTATCATCATCTGATAAAGTCAATATGAGAAGATTTAGATCAGAGGGGGGTGGGACATTCAGTATGGAATCATTAAGAAAACACTTCTACCATAAAAATCAAACGGAAATATAAAGCAGAGGAGAATAAACACCGCAAGGAGTTGATGTGGGTCTCTAAGGTGATGTGGTTCTGACCTAGACAGAGCTAAGTAAGCAACCCTTATTATGCATCCAGCTTCCACCTAGCNCACTGCTGTANCTCTTTGGCATTCAGCAGGAGTGTTCAGGAGCCCACTGTTTACGCCATGCCTCCTGAAGTCAGGTGCTCCAAACAACGTGGAAGGATCAAGATTGCTGGTCAGTTCCTTCCTGTTTCCAAAGGCAGCTTACAGGGCTGACTTTCCCCCGTCAGCTGTTCCTACACTGCCACTGGGATTTGCTGCTTCTATACCATGAAANGCACATACAAGCACCTACAGGGATCTCAGGGCCATAGATTTTATCAAAAGCAGGCTGTTCAAACTATTTCAATTTGGCCTAAATGCAGCTTCTGAGGTCATGACTATCTTGGGACACAGTAAAGCCTGAGTTTTGCTGCTGATTTCATTTCTTACCATCTCCTATTCTGTGTATCAGAGTTCCCCCTTNCTTCACTGATTTTTAATAACAGATAATAGTACATAATACAAATTAAATATGAAATCAAACACATCTATGGGTAGACCATTTTATATAAAGATGATAAGAAGCATGAAGACAACAGAATTCTGGCTGGTATTCATTGGACACTGACTATTTATTATTTTAATTATTTCTCATGAACACTGGGAGCAATGATCTTTATGNTGTTAAAATACTCCCAAATGACCAAATTTTGCATAGATACTGTACTGAAGGGGTTTGCAATAAAGCCAGGACTATTTTTATGAAAACTACATGAAGCCATAAACNTCATGTCAAAACCACAGGAAAACCTCATGATAAAGTATTTGACTTGTTATTAAATTAGACTAGTCACTTAGTANCATGAAAATTTGCAGCATGCCAGTGTTTGGAATCTGTGGTAATCTGTACAGTTGGGGCAGGGATTGGGGGAAGAAGGTAGGAAATCAGTCTGGGAGAGCAGATTGGCACATGCTTGGAAAAGGAGTTTCTTGACAAAATAAGAATTTTAAGCTTTATTTCATTTTTTCCATTTTCAGTGTGTGTGTGTGTGTGTGTGTGTGTGTGTGTGTGTGTGCATATGCATGTTTTGCATGTATGTGAGTGATGTGTTTCTCTGTATTTGGAGGCCCCAGGGAGCGTCCAGAAATATCTTTCTTTACTCTTCTACATTAGTGAATGAGGCAAGGTCTTTCAATAAAACCCAGACTTCACATATATGACTAGTCAGCTTGCTCTGGGGATCCCTCGTCTGCTCCTTGAAGTCTGGAATTGCAGGTAAGCTTCCACATCCACCTAGCATTTACCTAGGTTCTGTGGATCTGAACTCCCATCCGCATGATTATGCNCCAAGTGCTTTAACTGCGGTGCCTTTTGTCTAGCCTTTAAGCTTTATTTTAAATGCACAGAGGAAACACGGAAACTTTTGAGGACAGTGATGTGTGTCATGACATTTTTGAGGACAATGAACTTGGCAGGCGCACACAGAGCAGATGCTCAAAAGAGGTGTCGTGGCAGACAGAGACTGGGAGATTGGGGCAGTGTTCTAAGAATAAAGTGAGGAGGACATGGACCAGGGCTGTGACAGCAANGTGAAGNAGAACAGGGAAAATACAGGTTGATGAGGGCTTGTGAGCCACAAGGAAGAGCAGAGCCCCGAGGACAAGGAAACTGGAGCCTGAAGAAATGAGGAAATTGGGAAGAGGAATGGTTGAGGAGGAGGAGCTGCCATCTCTTGACTTCTTAAGATATTGTCAGTAGAAAGAAGTGGGGCGGCCACTTGTGAAATTTCGGCCATCCAGTCTAGAAGAAGAGATGATCAGGGGATGCTTAAATAAGGTCCAAGATGAAATAGACCCAGAGATCAAAGGTAGTGACTCTAACTTGTGTATAACTAAGCAGGATATTCGTCAGTAACTAAGCAGGACACTCACACCATTNTATCCATCAATTATCTTCCAATAACATTTCAGCATGTTATTGGAAAACTAAGCACACTTCCCCATCTCACAGGCTACTTTCTAGGAGTTGTATTTTATTTTTTACATGTACAAAGTGATCTATGTATTTTGTGTCCTGCCAATTGACCTCCTATAAAACTGACAGGAAATATGAATTCTCCTTAGATTTCAGGTGCCCTGCTAGCTAAGTTTGCCTCTTGAGTCATGAGACACCACAACATGGTTTTCCTTGGGTTCTCTCACGGAGTATGAGAGGAAGACTGCACAGAATACACATTATTATATTTCACTTTTAGAAATAGTTTTCTGTGAGTGATTCTAAAAGCAGCTAGTAAAGTGCTCTACCACCATTTCTTACATTTTATTTTCACAACCCATGAACTCACTATATAACTGAGGCTGGCTTTGAACTCTGGATCTTCCTGCCCTCATCACCCAAGCACTGACATCACAGGCATGCACCAGCACACCAGGCTTACCATTCATTTGTTGGCCAAAAGAAGCACTGTAACATCACCTAAAGCTGCGGTAAATGTGTCCTGACTCACAGATACAGGGTTTTCTCCAAAATACAGCCGGCTGTCTACATCCACAGTTTCTGTGTCCATAGACTCAACTGACTACAGACCAAAAGCATTTCAACTTTTTGCCTGGAATGAACAGGCACAGTTGATTCCCTGCCGTTGTTCCCTAAACAATCTGGTGTGACCACAGTTCCTATGGCATTTATATTCTAGCATGTCACAGTATAGAACTACCTATGATGACAGTGTGTGGGTTACATTTTTGGAAAATACAGCAGCATTTTACATGAGGAATGGAGCATCTGTAGATTTTGGTGGTGCCGGTTGGGTTACTGAAACTATCTTCCTCAGATACTAACTGTATGTGGTTTATTATATTATAATCCAATATTTTTGCCCAGTTGTTTGAGGGAAAATACTTTGATAAACTTTCAACCCGAACCTAAATGGAAGAATACTGCTTCCTTACCCTAACAGACAGCACACGCCAGTTACACATCTCCAGCCTCTTAGGGAGCTCAAACCAGAGCCAAGGAACTCCATAGGTACCTTATCCAATGGAGTCCACCCTATANAACCTGAAAATGATGAGCTTATAAATGCCCCGACTGTGGAACTAGAAGTGATCTTCTGGAGCAGATACNTGGACAGGTTCACAGATAAGAAAAAACTTAAAAAGGAAAACCGAAGGTCACCTAGCTAGTGAGAGATTGAGCCAAGATTTTTATAGTATATATTGCTGTTTCCTGCTGGACTCCTGTTAAAATGTGGCATTAGTCATCTAAGGCATGTCTCACTTGAAACTGCTACAGAAGATTTCTCATTAATAAATAACACAACTTTCTTTTTCAGTTTTTAAAATTATGTGTCAGTTAACAACAGCAGGGTTCAAGACACATCTGACCCTATGCCAGCAGCCCTGAGGCTGTGTCCACAGTGCTCCCTCTTGGAAACTGCCCTCACTGGCCACACCTAAGTTATCAGCTTTTCCTACATGCAAAACAATAAAGCTGGGGCTGGAGAAATGGCTCAGCAGTTAAGAGCACTTACTGCTCTTGCAAAGGACTCAAGTTCAGCTCCCAGGACCCACATCAGGCTGATCAAAACCACCTACCTATAACTTCAGTTCCAGGGATTTGATACTTTCTTCTGACCTGCTCCTGAATGCATGTGGTCCACCCAGAGACAAGCAGGGACATGTATACTTGTAAATAAAATAAAGTAAAATAAAATTTAACACACACACACAAAGTCATCTCTGTCAACACTTGCCCCCGCCATGTATGATGTATGTGTGTGTGTGTGTGTTTTGCATGTGTGCATGTGTCTGGGAAAGCTATTCTTAGAGAATATTGTTTCCAGTTATAAACCATACTAAAGAAAATATTTTCATGCAAAACANTTTTTCTCTATCAAAAAAGAGACAGATTGCATCCAGATTCTAAAATCCTAAGTGCTAAGAAATAAATTATGTTTTACCCAGAACAGGATGGGAGCCAGTAGAGACTGACTGTGGAAGTGGAGATGGACATAAAGTGGGTCTTCAGATTTCCTAGGGGAAAGAAACCATTTGAGAAGGCAACTCATATTGCACAATTACCTTTAAATGTAAAAACATCCTGACTATGATTTATTATATTAAGTTAATCTTACAATCTGATATTTATTCCTACAAAATATTTTCTAACTCTATGCAGGAAGAGCAATATAAAATATGTCCTGCATGCAGGCTACAATGATTTTGCATGCTGAGCCTAACACATACACCATAATTAACATATGAAAGAGGAAGTGTGTATGTTTCTTGGCTCACAGCCAGCCTTACAAGTAAAGGAGGGACTATGCTGTGTGTCCTCACGGTGCTTACATTTCCTTTGGGAAACCTCTGCTCTCGAGGCTAGGAGACTTTCTCCTGTCTTCCTCACTATTTTTTATATAACATCTTTTATTATATTTAATCATGTGGGAGGTATTGTGTGTACCATGGCATGTTCATAGGGTTTAGAGGACAATTTATGGGAGTCAGTTCTTTCCTTTCAACATGTGGGTCCCGGGGATCAAACTCCAGTCTTTGGGCTTGTTTGCAAGCACTTGTACCTGCAGAACCATCTCGATGGCTCTGCCTAACTCTTTTTTAACAGACCAGAAGCAGAGCAAACCCTGCTGTGCTATTTGTTATCTCTGGAGTTCCAGGTATTCAGTCTTCTGCAGGCTGATAGGGCTATTAATAAGCCCTTTTTAAAAAACAGCTGGAAAGGAATTAGAGCCTTTTCATCCAAACACAGATAACTGTAGGTCCAGAAATGATTTATAACAATAGCAAAAGATACAAACTCAATCTTTTGAATTCACAATTAGCACTTGAGTCGTAGTGTTGAGTGATAGTGTTATAAATACGCATGGCCAAGTAAGTTGATATTGGTGGCAGTTACAGTACAGCCAGACAACAGCTTTCTAGCTATAAAAGTGTATTATAGAAACAAAATTAGCATGCACTTAAAATTCCTCAAATTCCCACCTCAAAAGCAAGGATCTCTCTCTCTCTCTCTCTCTCTCTCTCTCTCTCTCTCTCTCTCTCTCACACACACACACACACACACACACACACACACCACCATCATCATCTTCATCATCACCATCATCATCATCATGTGGCAAGGTAATTTTAATACCTTTAATAATTTTGGGAAAGTCCTTGTGTAGTAAATGTTATGTGATTGAAAGAATACACACCAGAACCCAAGGGTATTAAAACTAGAACACAAAAAACAGGGAGCATCATGCCTCTGAAAACTCAGGGAGGGTGTGTGTACTACATTAGCTGAGGAGGAGGAGGGAGATGAAAGTGCTGGAGCATCGTGTGCTGGTATTCAAAGACACTGGCTGGCCCTAAATGAGCAAAACATCCAAGTGTTCTCTTCTCCAGTGACCCCACCATCAATCACTCCCCGCACCACACAAACATACTTGGAGTAATTTGTCTTTGCAAGAGGAACCTCCACACTTGCACCTGTCTGCAATGATCCATGGGCTTTTAAGCAACTCCTTCTGTTGGCTACATACTTCATTGCTAGATATTGAAAGACTAGCAGCCTTAGAGGGCATTGTAGTGTGGAGGAAGCAACTGTTTGATGTGGTTAAGAAGAAGCACATGAAAAGTGACTTCTCCAGGCTTCCTTAACACATTCATTCCTAGTCACCTGCGTGCACAGCCATTTGTCCAGGTGGACAGGGGTGGACACTTGGGAGAGATGTTTCCAAATCTTTTTGATGAAAGTCCAACAACAAACAACTGCCCAGAAAACAAATCTTCTTCTTAGCCACCCTCAGATCTAAGCCTATAATTCTATTGAAATGAGTCTCAACTAAATTCCATATAGTTTGAAAGCAAATTAATGTTTTTAGTTTCATTTGTCTATGAAATTTAAACATTCTTTATCCAATTTGACATCAGTTTATTAGCTTCAAAAATAATTCTTTATAGGATGTTCTGAAATTATTATTACATTTCTTCCAGGACGTCTCATCTACAGATGGGTAACCTGTGCCACACTGCATGTCAACATAGAAGAAATACACTGTGCTTTTTGCTTGCTCCCACAGATGAATACTTTGTCTCAATAGCTGCCTGTGGAGATCCACCCTATTCTAGTATATTCTAGTATAGCCCTAAGGACTTAACAACAACTCATTACCTTTGGTGTGGAGCCCAACTCAGTACTGTAGATAACTGCCACTCAGCGAAAAGAGGACCTTTGAGTTTGACAAAAGCAGAGTGATCATTTCTTTTCTGGCAAAAGGTACATAACTGATTGTTTAAATCTCATTTGGCCCTGCTCTGTAGCAGCTGACATATCACACAAAAAAAGTAGAAACAGCCATTAAAAGTCAGTGCCCTAAAGCTTTAGAATAAAATGGTCACATTAACAAAAGCATGCAGAAAATCAAGAAAATATTTTATATACGCAAGATGTAACTTTCCATTCTTTTTTTCCTTCTCTCTGGAAAAGCTCATTTAAATGCACGTGCATACATACAATTTGTTGTCAGTTTCAGGCACTTTTGTGAAAGTATTCAAGAACCAAAAATAACAAAATTCTTTCCTTAGGAACGTTCATTTATGAACTTCCAAACACAGAAGGCTTTTGAAAACTCATCTTTCTGCACATTTTCCACCCACCTCTTTCATGTTGTTCTCTAAAACCCTCACNGGAAAGATGAATTTGAGCTTTGTCACCTCACCTAGGTGTGATCCTTGCTGGGTCTTTCTCCTTATTATACAAGTATGTTGATGACGTAATTGCAGAAGTTGGCTCTACTCATGCAGCTGGGTCTTGGGATTTTTTTTTTTTCAAGACTGCCTCATTCAGTGCCATAGAAGAGTTGTAAAACAGAACCAAGCAGTCTCGCCTCTTGATAGTAAATCCTTGGGATCGTCACCCAAGGGACCGGTCCAGCCTTGGGTAGGCAGAACCATCCCAAAGCTCAACTGGCCCCAGACCTGAGGCTCAGTGGCACACACTTAGGTGACACCAGGCTTGGCTTTTAACCCTTTCCTTGAAGCTCTCAACTTTTCATCTCTGTTTGACTTTCATTTTCACCCATCCCCAAACCTCAAGGGACTAAGAAGAACCCCGACTTTTATCCCAACCTTGTTTGCTCCTATGCAGTAATTCCCTTGAAAGTTGACCGCAAAGTAAGCCAACAGTTATCATGCTGCATTCAAAATAAAGTAAGGCTCCAGAAGACCATGATCCCCNATAAATCATGCTGATTATGAACCTAGAAGAGCAAGCTTTGATGAGAGCATCTTCTACATCGAGAGAACCCCGCGGTTGTGATTCAAAGTGCAGAGAGAAAGAACCAGGAAAAAAAAAGGCACAGGCTAAATCTCATGCAGCTGAGGCAGCTCAGCGGGAAGCAAAGAAAACATACCTGAGGGAGTGTCCTTTTAAAAATGCTCAGGCCAGCTGGGTTGTCGCTCCCCTCCTTTCAGGAATACCCCTTGCAATTGTGTTTCTAGGTTCTTTTCCTTTATTCAGCCACAAATAGTTGCAGGAGACACAGGCAGCGTTCCTGCGCCCCGGACTCAAGCGCAGCCGGGCATGCCTTTGCTCAGACACCCGGCTTGCGCTGCTCTTATCAATTCTATCAAGCTCCCTGGGTAGCCTCCAAAGCAATTTTACAACTTAGCTGCTGGCAGGAATCTGCTTTTCACTCCTCTCCTTGCCAGATTCCTTGGGCGGCTCATTTCTCAGCCCTTTCTCTAAGAAAGCAAAATGGGATCTCTCCCCTCGTTGTCCTGGCTCACCCACAATTGACGGTGCAGAGTGGCGGCTGAACGTGTGCTAGGAACTTCACCCAGCGGCTGCAGCCTGGGCTTCTCCGAATGCAGCAGAGACCTGAGCTCCCAGCCTCCTCCATTGGAGTCCAGGCTCCCTCTGCTGCGCCAGCTGCACAGAGCCACTCTGTGAGAAGGCTCCTCAGCCCTGGTCCCCTGGAGATGCTCTGCTACCAGGTGTGGTCATCACCACCTCACCCACACCTCACTAGCAGGGTCACAGCTTCCTGCTAAAGACATGCATGGTTGTGGATGCCCCCTGTGTTCCCTGCATCCCAGGGGGGCAACATTGGTGACCATCATAGGGTGAATTTGCTACTTGCATTAGTAAAACAGATAATGATTACATTAACCATGCTAATTAATTGTTATGATTTCAGATGCTGTTGGCTGTGCAAGGTCCCCTGTCCAACCTGGCAACAAGAGACCCTTAACAGGACCCTTGTTTAGAGGAAGGCAATATGCTGGCCTCGTCCCAGTTTTTTATTTTTGTTTGGTTTTTGTTTTTTGGGTTTTTTTTTTTTTTGGTTGTTTTGTTTTGTTTTTATTTTAAGTGGTTGTAGATTTGAAGGTTGATTCCTCAATAATTAGAATTAGATACACATACACATATCAAAGTAGGCAACGGAGGAACATGATGGCTCAAAGGATTTTCTTTCTCATGCAATAATGCCTTCCAGATCTGCCTGAGAATTGAATGGGCTTGCTTTCCTTTTTAGCTTAGCTGAGTAGAGGAGGTGGGGGGAGTAACCACTCCTACTTTCCATCAATTAAGCATTTTTTAATCCTCTAACCCTCCTGTTGAAACAAATATAAAAAGTGCTGCATCTTAAAATAGAGCCTTAAAGAAGCTCAAGTCTGGGAATAATTTGTAGGCTTTAAGCTGCATCTGGTGCTCTGGCTTACTTATTTTATTTTCTTTGCTTTGTAGAAAATGAGAGCATGGGGGCTGGGAGATGGCTAAGTCCCTAAAGTATAGGCCATATAAGCACTGGGACCTAAGGTCAGATCCTTGGCACCTTCATACAAAGTATGCATGTGTTTGCAACNTCAGTGCAGAGAACTCAGAGACAGGAGGGGGGACCCTGAAGCTCACTGGCTAGCCAGACTAGCTGAATCTCCTAGTTCCATGCCAAGTGAGAGATCTGGTATCAGAAGTAAGGTGGAGAATGACAGAGGAAGACACCTGTCATCAGTCTCTGGTCCCCACATCACACACATAAGGGCACACATTTTCATGGACCTGTACACAAGTGTGCACAGCCACACACACAAAAGAGAATAGGAGGTTGTTTTCCCAACCGACAAACCTATCAACTAGTGGCTGAGATGAGACAGTATAGGAAGTGTGTATCTGATTACAAAGCCATTATTTCAGCCCATGTAANGTCAGCTCTGGAAGAGACACTCCCATCAACATTTGATACGCAACAGCAGCAGCAANGGGAACAATGAAACCCCTTTAAACAATTTGAGACAAAACTTGTATAAAGGCACGTTCTAGAGCTGAGNAAACAGCACAGTGAGTAAGGAGGTTGCCTTGCAAGCCCAAGGACCNGAGCTCAGACATCTAGAATCCACATAGAAGGCCAGGACTGATGAGATCCTACCTCAGACAAAACTCGGAAGGCATTTGAGAAACAGCACCCCAGGTTGTTCTCTGACTTCCTCATGCATATGCAAACAGGTACACGCACCCACCCACAGCCACACATACACCAGCACACATAGACACACACANANATACACATACATATTGCGCCTACCATCTATAACAGCCAGTAAATAACACTGTGTGATTTGAAAACAAATGTTCCCCAATGTGACATAGTACTGTGCCAGGTCTTGGCAGGTGGCCCTCTCTCTTCTTTGCTCTCAGTCTCACCGTTAGTTCATAGCTGCACAGCTTCCCCAACCTGCTGCTTAAGTGACTGTTAATGGACATGAGCAGCTGCTCAAGGTCTAATGAACCGCATAAGGGGCAAACACTCAGGCATTGTACTCTCCTCCGTCAGCACTCACCAGAGAAGCGGACAGGACAAAGCTCTGCTGCCCTCNGCTGTAAGCACTTGAGAGCAGCAAGGGGAAACTGGTGAATTCTAACAGTGCATGACAGGGCAAAACCTGACTTTTTAATATATAAGCATCCAAGCTTGACAACACGTTGTCTTGAAGGATGCCCTTCAACACAAAGGAGAAACACGTGTCCAAACTACTTTTCTTTTTGTACAATAACCAAACTGAAATGCTTCGGTTAAGCTGAGCTGAGAACACTCAACACCCAGNGTAATACAATGGATGCGTGCCCTCAGCCGATTGTGACATGATGCCATTAGGCATTNAATCCTGCAGAAGGAAATATAAGATGATGCTGACTGTGTGTGGTCTATAAAGTATGTGTGGAGGTGTGGTGGAGAGCCCCCCACATACCACTACCCTGCAAATTTACTCCTACAGGATGTGGCACCAGGGTGGTGACTGTCAGTCTTAGGTGGTGGGAAGAAGTAAGGATTGGAGGCNGCTGCAAAGCGGGTACACACACCCTGACCAATGGTCATGATGCCGAGCCAAGGTGAAAATGGAAATGGTTCCCATCTCTACATGTGGCAGGAATCATGGATTTAAATGACATAGGTTGCTAATAAACTATATCACTTATGTAAAGAGTAGCGGAGCTCCATGACTTTATTGGTCTGCAGGGATACCAAACTCCCTAGCAGAACTTCCTTGGCTTTGCTGGGCAGTTTTCAGCNGCTGAATGTCTGCTTTGAATAACATATAACATTCTTATTAACATGTATTCCAAGTCTGCAAAATGCCTTTTAGGCCCTGGGAGAAGTTAGGAAAGGAAATGACTCACTGCCAGCTGATTGCTTGCCACTCAACAGGTACATGACCCCAAACTTACCNCCAAATTGATTCAATAGTGAGGTTGTTGCNGCTCTCAAGAGTCTAGCAGTAATTTCAAGAATAAAACCTTTAAGGCACCAACCACTTTCCATCTCCTAAGACATGCTGAACCAAGTGATTGGTTTTATTTATGTTTTGGGGGAATAATATCTTCCCTCCTAGGTATCTGGATTATTTATTTCATCGTGGCACTTATTGACTGATTGTGGGACAAGAGACTGAACCACAGACCTCACACATGGAGACATGGAGCTATACCTCTAAGGCAGGGACCTGGTGAGCTGTCCAGGCTATTCATGAACTTGTGATCCTCCTGCCTCAGTTTCTCAAATAGTTGGGATTACAGGCATGTGGTACAAGGCCCAGCCCCAGCTTAACAGAGGAAGTCTAGAGAAAGCACTAATACACCCTGTGCATACTGAACCATGCTTTCAGCTATCTAGGAGACCCCACTCTCCATATGGGGAACCAATCACTGTTGCTAAATATTAAAATCAAACCATGCACATACAACCAATCCTCAAGGCCAGGCAACGGCATTTGGTGTCCACACAATGAATTTGCAAAATGATTTATTGGCAAGATGATTGAGGGCAAAAGCAATTTTAAAGTAGGAAGTTGATGTTTNTAGCTGTAAGCAAGTGAGTAATATAGAGAAAAATAAATGTTCCAAAGAACTGCCTGAAAAGGCATAATTTAAAAAGATTTGCTTTGTGGAAGTTGCATGCTGGCAATTAACACATACATGAAATTCTGTTCTTGACACTTTCCAAAAGAGCCTGGGTTATTTCACCAGTGAACTTTGAGCAAAAACGGGAGTGTACCTGCAGAGCTGGAGTCAAGCAGGATGTGACTCCATTTTCACTATCGTTCTTGGCTTGGTTTCTTACTCTGAGCCAAGCATGCTGCCATGTCCTGGGGACACTCAATGAGCCCAGAAGGAAGTGACTGGCTAGAAAATAAGGTCTCTGCCACCATCTAGGCAGAAATGGGGACCTCCTCTCACAAAGTAGCCATATTGAAACTTGACCACGGTCCAGGTGAGTGCCGCCATGACTGACAGGCTCTATGAACTGCCCAAATCCTGAGCTGAACACTCCACTGTGCTATGCCTGAATTTCTGACCATCAGAAGATAAATTAGATAAATTAATAAACCTTTCAAAGTTTAGTAACGGGAATTATATTGTCTATTATTGAACTTTGTAATTTCAGTGGATCAGTTTGTTTTAAGTAGGAAAATTTTAGGCTCAGCAAATCCAGCCACAAGGTGAGTCTGCCAAGGATGGCAGTAATACCGTCTGCATTCTTAGCTGTTCTGTGAAGTCTTTGTTATAGCATTGGTTTATCAATTAGTGTAGCTATCTATTTGCCTATCTGCCTACCTGCTTTTGCTAAACAGTGATCCCCTTGAGAGCAGAGAGCACATTATCTCTATGTCACTATTGTCCAGCTGAAGGCTAGGCTCATCAAAAGATGTTTGAATGATTATCAGTGTGTTTAGCAAAACACATAGCTAAATGAGGCTTAGACCCAAGTTGAGTCTCCTTGTGGCCAATGAGTTCTATTTCTTGGTTCAAACGGTACCACTTGAACCTCAAAAACAGATCCACTAATGTCTGTGTGAACAAGTCCCCCAGCTAAGTGTTCCAACCGCTGTGTCTGTATCACAGTAGCCAATGTCAAACTTTCATCCAAATGTTATTATTATTGAGATTTTATCTGACATTTACCTTTCAATCCCCAAAAATCGCAATTCCCCTTATTAAACAAATAAACACAGGAAGTCTGCTTGGAGAACCAGATTCTACAGAACTCAGGACACTGGAGACTGGATTAAAAATCAGGACTTCAACCTCCACTTCAAAACTTGTTCCACTATGAGGCTGACGTCACTATAGATGGCAGAATTTAAATGTTTTTAAAAGTGATGATTAAAAGGAGTGAATTTATTAAAGGATATACTCTTTTAGAATATTTCTACTTGGGAAATGCTCGCTAGACATTGAGTATTGGCCATTAGATAGATAGCTGTCCTTGCGTGATAGCATCTAGACTCTTCATCCTCTTATTTCCCTTTATAAAATTAGTGTCAGCACGATAGTCCAGAAAACTCCCAAGTGTTCAGCAAGAGCTTCTGAGTTTTTAAAAAGCACATTTGAACACTGCCAGGTTAAGAAAACAGAAACAAAAGCTCCCCTCTTTGATCACTTAGCCTCTTGTTGATCCAGGGAACTGTGATTTCCTGATATCAGAGTTGTGGCATTTGTCTGTGGAGTGGGGGCAGGGATTCATTTCCAGTTTGGGCTCTACACCTCTTTCTGACATGGGCCATATTTCTTATCTTCTCTAAGCTTAGTTGTTTTAAGCTTAGAGTAAAATGGAAACAAAAATGATCATTATTACTAATGCTATCGTTCATTATTAAAGTGAGATGATTTCTGTCAGACAACAATGGTTGACCTGTAGGACTCTTTAACAAACATAGGCTAATCATAATCCAGCCTTCCAGCCAAATGTCACTGCCACTTCNGCTCTCTGTATGTAATTATGATCTAGTCAGGAGCCAATTTATTGTTTCATGTCTTAAGTCAAGCAATTTTATAGTAGCAAATGGTTTCTCTCCCTTTCCTGGCTCTCATGTTTCCTGCATGGTCAGCACCATTGGTGTAACTTTACTTAGTCTTAGTTTGCTGAGTTTGAACGTACCATAGGCTCAGCGGTGTGGTCTCTTTTAGGTTATCCATGGATTTTTCAAGCATGAATTTCAATTTGCTATGACAAAAATAAAAACTGTCCTTTTCTCCCAGCTAGGTCCATTGTAATCAGTTATTTTTTTTGTTACTAAAAATGAAAATAACTCAAGATTTCCTTTTATTGTATTACTGAAAACTAGAAAAATTAGTTATCTATTCTAATTATTACATTCTAATCAAACTAACAAAAACTCTATTTGTATCCTTTTAAGTTATTGTATTTCTTTTCATACTTCAGGCACACAGAAACACTTGAAAGTAATTGCTGAGACTTTGGGTGGAATCAAAACGTGAAAATATAATGAAGTCATTCATATGCATTCAGACTGAACCCATTCCTTATTTACTGCTGGTGACAAATTTGGAAGAGACCCCCCAGCCTCAAAAAATAAGACAAGAAAATACCAAACTTATATCACATTCCAATTATTCAAAATTATTGCTGTGCAATCTAACCCCAAGCANAGGTGTCTCACCTGCTGCATGGCACTGCTATCGGTACAGGATAGTGTAAAATTTCATCATCAGACTTGGCAATAATCACTTTCTATTCTGCATTCTCAGAAGGATCCCATCTACAACACACACACAAACAGCAGAGACATAACATCACTTAGTTCTTCCCTTGAGAGAACTGCCTCTTAGTCCTCAACTTTCCCTGAGAATCTCTCTTCTTCAACAGTAGTGCTCAGACCCCTTTTCCCCCTGAGGAAACCACCCCTCATCTCCCACAAGATAGTTATGCTTCTGTCCTGGGCCTGGAGCCAAAAGTGTGATATGGGGAAGGAAGATTGGTACCTGGATGGGAGGTCACGTTTTAAGGGTCCTTTTCTAGCATTTCTGACTGCGAGCCTGCTGAATCTTTGGGAGGGGGTGTGTTTTTCTTCATCGGATATCTGAAAGTACCTCCCTTGAGTTAGGCACGTGTGATAGGCTCAAGTCCCTAAGACTGACTCCTCATTTAACCCCTTAATTCTGGAAGAGATCAAAGCTTTCAACTCTAACAAGTGGTGGTGAAACAAACCAACCTGAAAAGTTAGGTCTGGTTTCTTTTTAAGCTAAGGGGAGCCAATCTTCCCAGGTATTTTAATGTCACTGATGTGATAACTTAAGGATTCAAAGACCTCATAAGTTAAGGAGAGCACTCTAGGCTGATGTGATAGTTCTTGATGTGCTCAAAGAACTGGGGACTTCATCTAAGACCCCTTCTGTAGCCTGAACTATTGGGAGCTTCGTGTTTTACTTTTTGTTTTGTGTCATTTTCAGCACTACCCCTGGAGGAAAAACATTTAAATCTTAATGGTTTTAGATTTGCTCATGAGATGTTCCTGATGCAGTGGGCATTTAACATGCTTGAAAATAGGGCTCATCTGTAAACTGAGCTATTTTGTTCAGGAGGGAAAGGAATTAATGTCTCAGGTAAATTTTTGACACAACGAAAGATAAATGGCCCCTGGGTTTTCCTTTCTTCCAAAATGAACAATGACTTCTGGTTTTTCTCTTTGAAGACTGNGGCANGCAACTGTGAATGGTGTGGGGCACTAGTTTGCTCTCCTTGTGCTCTCTGCTCTTCCACAGGCACTCTTCAGGATAGGAATCAGTGTCTAAAAAATATAAGAACTACTGTGATTACAATAAAACAACTGTAATAACTGAATAAAGTGGACAAAGGATTCAAATGGATACTTCTGCAAAGATTCACAAATAGCCAACAGTAATATGAAAATACACTGGACATGATTAGTTAATAGGAAGTGGAAATTAGAGCAGTGGGCCAGATGTAGTGATTGGGCCTTTCATACTAGCACTCAGGAGAGAGGCAAGCAGAGCTTTGTGAATTTGAGGCCAGCCTGGTCTACATAAGAAGTTCCAGGCTAGCTATGTCTACACAGTGAGATATTCTCTCAAACAAACAAGCAATAAGCAAACAAACTAACTCTGGTCTTCTGCAGGAGCAACAAGGACTCTAAATCATTGAGGCATCTCTCTATCCCAATACTCTGACTTCTTACCAAAGGATGAACCTCGANTCCCTTTTCTGTCCAACAAAAGATATAATCAAGGAATACTAGACATAGCATCCCTGCAAATTTGGCTTGAGCAACTAAAATGTTTGTAGTGATCTCAGATGTATCATGTCCTGATGGCTAATGACTGCTTTGGTGAATAAGAATGAATTTGAAAGCAAAATTTCCATGTATCAGAATGGAGAAGATTCCCAAGGGTCCTCCCAAGAGACCAGGCTNATGGAAATATAATAAGCCCTGTTCTTCATGAACTGAAGCTTGGGTGCAGGATTTCAAGACAGGCTCCATCTCCCATGACCAGTTAAGGAAGAAAGAAACTATAATAAACTAAAAACAATCCCAGTCATTTTGCTAATTTACCCACAAGGCACAGAACTAATTGCCTAATTTCCTGTCTTAGGTTCTCACCAGCACTGTCAATATGAATGACACCAACCNAGCTTGGATTATCTTCTCCTATCCTTTGAAAGATATCAAACCCATGATCTATGAGATATTTGACAAATGTAATTGCTTGGAAACCTTTAATGTCTTTTTGAAGTAATATTCCACATTTAACTTCAAAAGACAATTATCGATTTCTTCCTCCAGGTCAGTTCCAAACAATCAGTGATTCGACACTGTAATCGGAGGTGGCCATCACTTTCATGGTGTTAACCTAAGTCACTTTAAGGAACACATTGATACTGAGAAATTCAAAAGATCATCCATGANCTAGACCAGGACATGTTTGGGTAATTGTTTCTTCACAAACAGGGGAAGGCACTGTGTGAAAAACTGTCTTGAGCAGTTTGAGGAAACATCTCTGGAGCTGGGCAGATGAAGTGGGTGAACAAAGTCAGTTACCCACAGACAGCAACACATGGAAGTACTTAACTTGGATTCCTGATGAGAGCACCATACAAAGGGCAGCTATAAGATCACAGTATCTGAATTTATGGATATTGGAAGGAGGAACCAGCAAGGGGCTAACATGCTCAAATAGATACACAAATATTATATATTTGTATATACACAAATATTATATATTTGTATATACACAAATAATATATATTATACACAAAATAATTATATATTGTTTAAATTAATATATTTTGTTGAATTGTATATATATATATATATATATATATATATATATACTACAGAAACGACAGGGTGTACCATAACATCACAAAAGAACAACAACATAAAGACAAGCTCACAGAAGAGAGTTCTAAGACACTGTATCTACTCTTTCAAATACAGATTAAAGTTTTTAAAAAATGAAAGATAAAATAAAATACAATAAGTATTATAATAACTCAAATTAAAGGTAAGTACTATAACAAAATAAATGATAAAATAAATAATAAATAAAATAAAAAATAANTAAAAGTAAGTATTGTAATAACTCAAATCAAAAGACTAGAAAGTGAGAGAATTCAGAAAGGAATTATAAATAAAAGGAACATTGATTCAAAAATAAAAAGATAGAGTTTATAAAAATAACAGTACTTTATAAGAAATTAAGTAAAATATTTAAATGGAAAATACAGAAAATAGTTCAAATATTTTATAATAAAATGACAGCTCTGGAAACCTGGCAAAGAAAATATAACAAATGGAAACTCTCAAAGGAGGAAGAAATATTGAAATTTTAATTCAAGGGATGTTTACTGAAATAAAAACAAAACAAAACAAAAAACCCAAAGTATTCGAAAGACTCTGTGAGAGAACACATTGC
>LZPO01067498.1:0-12124 GCA_001675575.1 Neotoma lepida
ACCCTGTTTTTGGAGACAGGGTTTCTTACTGGGATCTGTAGCTTGCCTGATTAGGTTAGGCTGGCTGACCAGTGAGCCCTAGCATCACACACTTGTCTCTGCTTTTGCAGTGGTGGAATGGCAAGGGTTTCTTCCACTACACTTGGATTTCATATAATCCAAGCTCAGGTCCTCATGTTAATGTGGCAAGCACTTTACCAACTGAGCTATGTCTCCAGGCTGCAAAGGACACCCAAGGAACTACACTGAGGAGGTAAACGGAACTATAATAGTGAAGGAGAAAATTCAGGATTGGAAATAGCAAGATAGGAATTACATGTAGTAAAGCAGTGCTTGAAGGGATGAGAGTGAAAACGAATAAGCAATATAAGTGGCCTAAGGACACAGACTTGGCTTGGGCCCCAAGTCTTCCTGGAGAGAGAACAAAATGAAGNAGACTATTTAAAACCCTGCGTGCTCACAGAGTTAAGTGCTCTTTTTGGCTGCCCCGATGTTTCTTTTCTGGTTTATGGAAAAAGGGCAGAGCTGTCTACAATCTACTTAGTGTTTTTTCTCTATATCTTTGATACAGGACAAAGCCAAAGAAGAAGTGATATTTCACACTATCAACTTTATTTAAACCCTGCGGGGGGGGGATGCCAGTTTTTTCCTATAAGGCAAAACNCCACACACACCTCTGTTCTTCTCATGTAGGTTCCTCATAACATTTTCTATCAGAGGCTGGGCTTGTTTGGAGATGTGTGCACTCTTCTACATGTAGCATGGACACATCTCTGTTCTTCTCANGTAGGTTCCTCATAACATTTTCTNTCAGAGGCTGGGCTTGTTTGGAGATGTGTGCACTCTTCTACATGTAGCATGGACCATTAGGGTTTAATAGTCCTGACTAGGGTTTTACCGAATGTGCGATCATTAGCCACACTAGCCCCCAAGGAAACACTTTTTGGCGTCGTTGCCAGATCAGAAATTTGAATTGTCTTGGGAGAAATCTAAGTATTCCAGAAAGACTTGTGTTTGGCACATTTCCAAATTTCTTCAGGCCACTGAAGATCACAGAGTATTGGAAAAGTCCCCAGTTTATAGCAACTTTTTATTTAAAAATTCCTCTAGCAACATCGAACTTTTAAGAATTAAGCATCTGATTCTAACTCTATCTGTTGGGTTTCATCTAAGCAATAGCAAAAAAGTTCAAGGTACAAATCATTGTTGAGAGGTTTCCTTAGGTATTTCCACACACTTTGTGAACATCTTTGTTGGTTTACCTTCATTTGCTTGGTGTTAGCTGTATCACATTTATAACTTAGTATTCTCATCTACATCACCCATCAGTCTCTTGGCATCTGCTGTGATACTCTGAGTATGAATTGCTTAAATAATGGCAGTGTCTCTTCAATAAATGATTATTCAGCATTATCACTTACCTAGGATGAACTTAGGCATTCCATGGAGAGAGACATATTGAAATTAGGTGTTTTAATAACATATATCATTCCCTCACCTTACCTTCTACAAAACAAAACCCTTTAGTCTCTTCTGTTCTACTGGGTGGTGAGCAATGAAAGCAGTGAGCCTGAGGGATATACAGTAGCATCCCAAGTACTAGAGACAGTGAGCCTGAGGGATACATAGTAGCATTCTAAGTATTAGAGACTTCATGTGTTACTGAGGACTAAACACCTTTTCATTGAATTAACCTCCATAATGATGGAGCTACAGGACAAGTTGAGAAATATTCCTTAGGGAATTATTAGCCTAATTGCTGTTGGTAGAAACTCCTTTCCCTATTATTATATTTCCGTCATATTTTGTTAACTTATCCTAATGATTGGCGTATAATCGATTGATTTAACTTAGTGCTTATTTTACAAGGGTGTTTTTTATAAGTACAATGATTTTTAAATGATAAACATTTTAAATTACTCTTGAATTGTTCAGACTTACATCTCTTTGCCTATGGATTGATGTTTTCAAATCTATACAACAGTATTCATAGGCAAAAATTGCTGATCCAGTAGACTATTGATCAGCCTACCAGGAGAGAGAGAGAGAGAACCTGAAAGCACATCATTCCAGGACTGTCGGCCGATTCAGGATGTCCCCCCATCCCCAAACAGATGTAAGCTCCTTATATCATAAGATTTAATTTGGAGATGAGGTCATCTAGGTGTTCTCATTCTGTAACGAGGATAGGGGGGCCAGTTTGAATAGAAACCAGAGAGAGCTACTGGCTATGCCTGGTGCTCTTTACCAAAGAGGAAATTACACTTTGGGTCATATTTGTCATTTATAGTGCTTGTTCCAGTCGAGCTTCCAGGGCGGTAGAAGGATGAAAATGGCCTAAAATGTGTGAAGGGGATGTGACAATTTTAAAACAAACTTGACATTATTGAATGAATTTTGGGAGATTGCAAGATGCCTACCAGACATTGAACAGAAGGAGATAAAAACAAACAAACAAGCAGTATATATGGCCAAAGAATTTACAAAACTGCCATAAATAAGGGCCAGGAAAACAACAAAACAAGAATTGTTCTATGAAATTTCAGTATGGCAGAGGGTGTCTACTTAGAGCTGACTTTTTTTAGTCTCTGGCTTTCCCTGGAGGCTTAAAAGAACCTCATAATGGATGAATTGTGTCTCTAGTTTCTGTTTAGTTAAAGCTAGGTAAAGATGGCCAATGTGTACTTAGCACAGGGCCAAGTGTTTTCACATCTCTATCAAGAGTTCCAACAGTGAAATCGCATGGTGATGTGAGACGTCTGACTTAACAGTAAACTTATTAGGGCACAAACAATGTTGGTATCAATGTCACTTTTATTCCAAATACTCGCTGGTTGAGCTTGGGCCAAAATACAGCCAGAGCCCACTAGACTATTCNTATCGCATCAGGGTGCATTTGTAATCAATTTTTTCTCTACCCCATTCTGAAATCCCACCTATCCTGGGATGCTCTGGAAGGCAGCCAATGAGGGTGTAAAGCTACACACATTTATTCGCATCTCTCCAAGAAGCCACACCCAACACAAGGCCCTCATTGTGCCTTAGGAAACAGTAGTGCCACAGTATTACCGTATTACGACGGCTGACCGGCTTTGATTTTTTTTTTTTTTCTTTTTTTAAATACGGGGATGTCTATGGCTCTCTTGATGGTTCCAAGCTTCTCGACCCAAACGATTCTTCTGCCTCAGCCTCCTGAGTGGCTGGGACTTCAGGCAAGCGCTACCACGGCCGTCTTGAGGATGCCCATCTTGAAAAAGAATCCAGCAGCTTGGGCAATGATGATCCTCAGCCGGAGAGGCGAAGACGGTAAGAGAGCGAAGTCCAAGAGTGAGACCCGCAGGTGCGAGCAGGCGCAGAGCCGCGCTCCGGGGCCGCGCAGGCGCCCAGGGGAGCGCGCGCATCTCCGCGCACCTGGAGGCGGAGCCAGGCCCGCGGCCCGCCCACGCCCGCGCCCGCCGAAGCCCCCTCCCCTCCCTTCCCATTGCGCCGCACGCGCGCGCAGGTGCGTGAGGCCACGCCCGCCGGGGACCCTGCAGAAGCGGGGCCGCCATGGAGCACATCCGCACGCCCAAGGTTGGTGGCCTGAGTGGAGGAGGGCGAGAAGGAGGGATGCTGAGCGCACGGGGCTGCCCTGCGGGGAGCTGGACCGCGAGCTAGGGAGGAGCTGGCAGCTCACTAGCATCTTCCTGAGTGCTGTGAGCCTGGTCTTTTCTCTTGCTGGCTCACAGGCCTAACAGGAGCCTTGTCCTTGGGGGGGAGGNGGTTGAGGGGTGCGCAGTGGACGCAGGGGCGGGCAGGAGGGAATGAACCTTAATTGTCTGTTAAGTAACAAGGTTTTTCTACTTGCTTGATTCTAGGCATCTAAAAATTTCATTTTAAAAAGGTACNGGTAGCTCTGAGCAGTTGAAAGGGAAGCAAGCCCTTGAATAGCAGGTGCAAGGAAAGCCGGTTATAAACAGATGGNTTGAATGAACTTGGAAGCTTGTTGAAGCTAAGACTTCAGACCCACCCGATGTTCCATGGTGGGAGCTGCTAGGGACCTTCCTCTGAGCTTGGGATCCATACTTGCCATAACTGAGTGATGGCGTATTCTTCTGTTTCCACTTTGTTTGGTTCTTAGGGAAGAAGGATGCTGCGTATAGATTCGTCCGTGGGTGGGTGTTAAACACACCAGCGTTTGCCACTGAACAAAGATGACTGGTTCCCGATTGTCCAGTTAAATAAGACTGGAAGCCTGTACCAAACCTTACCACTCTTGGTTGTAATATAGTTTAGAATGAAAATAATGATAGAAATTCCTATCGGATTTTCAAAACCCCTGGGAAGGAATACTTCTTAAAATCCTGTTGTCTGTCTCTTGTTACCACCACACAGTCCTTTCAAAAACATCTTATATTTAAAATCTAGGCCCCTGACAGACTTAGACCAAAACTATATCTGAGTGAACAGAACTCATGTGGCCCCAGGGGTATTATTATTTCATGGGAAGGTAAATGTAATTACTTTGCTCTCTACCCAGCAAGAAGAATTTATTCCTACATTCTGAAATGGTGGCTGATACGTCTTAGTAAAAACCTCTTTAATATTATGTTCGTGGAGGAATCAATCTCCTAGCTTGCTGGAGAATGTCAGCTCCAATGGTAAATGTAAATTGTATTGATGNTGCGCGCTGTGGAATTAAATTGTTGCTTTACAATCAGGAAATTGTAAACTTGGAAGACAGTGCCGTAAACCACAAGATAGGTGGCNCAAGGCTTTCAGGGCTTAAGTGGTACTAAATAATTTATTGGAGAATGATGAATTTAACCCCTGAATTTCCTTTGTCTCTCACCAAGGGCATTCTTCTTTCATGATGAAGAGGCCCTTTATACAGGTGGTGTCTTATGTGGATGTCAGCAGCAANGATGACAGGGTATCCATCATGGCACTGGATGGCATTCTNTCCTTCAGTATGAACTTGGGAGAGTAAAGTCATTTTCTGGTCCTTACTCTGTTTCACCTTGGCCATAACCATTTATCTAAACCCGGGCAACAAGAAGTATTTTTCAAATAGGTTTTCATCACCACCTTGTAGGCAGTACTTCAAGGGTAGCTGTGAATGCAGCCTAACACAAATCAGGAAACTTAAAACAGTATGAGATCAAACAAACAAAATTCAATTGCATGATACTCGACTGTGAACTTTGTAGATGACAAAGTCATATACAGTAACATCAAAAGGTTAAGTATGTTGGGCTTGGAAGATGGCTCAGTGAGTCAAGTGTGTGTTGTACAAGTATGAGGATCTGAGTTTGGATCCCCAGCACCCACATAAAAGCTGGGTATGTGTTGGCACATACCTGTAACCCCAGTACTGTGGGGTGAGTGGAGACCAGAGGATTGCCAGAGCTCACCTGCCGGCCAGTCTAGTCAAAACAGCAAGCTCCAAGTTCAGCAAGAGAGACCCTGCCTCAAAAATGAGGTGGAGAGTCATAGAACAACAGAGGAAGGCGTCCAATGTCAAGCTCTAGCCTCTAGAGGGCATACACCAAACACATGCATTTTACACATTAAAGGTTGCATATGCCTGAAGGAAAAGAATACAGCTACTTTCAAAGCATACATTGTGAAGTGTGTAGTTGTTAACAGTCATATTCATACTACACACTTCATACTCCTGTTATGTTCTCTGGAAACTGAATGGGGAGTTTTTCCTTGATTTCATAGTTTTNTATCTTGAGGTTTGTATATACAAAATTTGTTTAGCTGGCCCACTGTTTANTTGGTGCTGTATTTACCAAAATGGAAGCAGGTTTGTTTGGAAGAAAATAAATGCATGCATGCATGTATGANGTATAGTTGCTTTCCCATTGACAATGTAACTTATTGATGTGTCCAGTGAAAACTAATAGCTGGAGTTTAGTTTAAGAAGATACATACATGTGAATAATTAGGAGTGTCATGTACATATGTCTCTCTCTGTGTGCCTGTGTGTACACTTTACTAACGCTGTTAAAAGAACATAAGCTAACCAGGATACGATTCTACCAGAATGGTCCCCTGGAGGGGAAAAAATTATTCCCAGAACAAGCTGCTTTGCAGTTGGGTGAAGTGAGGCCACTTGGTGTTACCTATACTCTTGATGGTGGAAATTGGGGTCTCTGCTCTGTTGTTGATCTTTTACCACCCAGAAAACACGCCAGTGCTCTTGGAAAGTTAGCAATTATTTGAGCTCAAGTATTACTTATATAAAAGACNTCTGAGTTGCTAGAAACAGCTTGAAGTGTTGGTAAGAATTTTGTTTGGTTGTCTGGGGTCTGACTGAGTAATCTTCTGAAAGGTATTTCCTCCACATTGGTAAATTAGAGTTATTAATGGACTATGTGATCATCTCTGGTACAGACCTTGAAATGCTTCTTCTTCCTTCTGACTCCCATTCCTTAGTCTGAGCCTTTACTGTAGAGTCTCCTCATTTTCTGTTTTCTCCTTTCCTGAATAATTTTATTATGACAGGATACGATCGCACGTTACTTGGATTTATTTTCTTGGCGCAGCAACCAGACACCCGGCAGCAAGCAACTTGNGGTGGGAAGGGTTTACTCTGGCTCACAGTTGGAGGGTTTACAGTCCATCATGGAGGGGGAGGCCATGATGGTGGAATGGCTTGGTCCTTGGTGCTCAGCAGGAGGCAGAGAAAGGGAATGACAGCGCTTAGTTATTTTCCCCTTTTGATCTAGTCTGGGACCTCAACTCTTGGGACATTCATGNGCCTCATCAACGCCCTAGGTTTTTGTTTGTTTGCTTTAATTTGTGTTTTTTAAGTCCAATCAAGCTGTTGGAATCAGCCATCTTACTTCTCTGTCATAGTGTTTTGAGTGATTTCTCTCTGAACCTAGACACAAAACAAGAATCCATGGGGGACTCTAGGACTCTGTGTGACAGACTTGTCCTGATTCCTCAGCTTCATTTAGTGACCGTTTCCTGACCAGGGCAATGCCCCTTGAAGGTCTATCAAGTGTGGATGGGTTCTTCTCTACCTCAGGACTTGTGCACTGTCATGCCACTGCAGGAGGAATGAGGAATAGTGCACGCTGATCTGTTCTTTACCAGGCTAAATTTCTCATAGTCATGGTTTCAAATTAAATGTACTCTCCGGGGCTGGAGAGATGGCTTTGTGGCTAAGAGCACTTGTTCCTCTTGCAGAGGACCCAGAATCAATTCCCAGTACCTACATGGTAATTCACAGTCATCTATAACTCCAGTTCCAGGGGATCCAGTGCCCTCTTCTGATCCCCACAAGTACCAAGCACTCATGTGTTGCATATACATAAATACAGACAAATCACACATAAGATAAATAAATCTAGTAAATGTAATCTCAGAGGGGCTATTTCCTGTGTCCTTCATCTAAATTAGACTTGCCTGTTGTATTTTTTGTATAGGACCATTTTGTTCTTTTATTCTCCTCATTTTGATTATTATATTTACTTGGGTGGTATTTGTTGAATGTTGAGTCCCAGAAGAATGTGGATATATTCACTCCTGCATCCACAGGACCTCACACAGTGCTTGGTATTAAGTAAGCATGCATTAAATAAATAATACTTGAAAGAATGAATAGTATTCTTTATTTCAGTACTTCATTTTTTAAAGTAGGCATTAATAATCTAGGTTTCATATGCCTTGTACCTATAANGATTATTGTGAGCCCTCATATATAGCATATATATTGCACATAATGATTACATTTATATTTAATGTGATAAAATGTAAATAATGTAAGACCCTTGCATCAAATATGCAACCCAGTGGTTTTAGTATGTGTGCAGTGTTGTGCACCCATCATCACTATCCAGTTCCACAACACTTTCATCATTCCCAAAGAAATCATTGGTTAGCCTTGGTTTATAATGTCTTAAACTTACACGAGTCAGGGGTTTTTTGTTGTTTGTTTATTTGTTTGCTTGTTTTCCATTGGATTTAGACCGTTGCTTATTCTTGATTTGGATCCTTATACCCATCCTCTGTTTGGTACCATGCACTATATATTGTGCTTAGTTTTGTACCTTTGTTCCTCATCTTTTCTGAGAGAAACTAGGGGGTCAGCAGCTGATGCCATTTGCCCCAGTTTCTTATGACTTTGACCTTGGTAACTTTACCAAGTCTCTTAGCCCATCCTCCATCACTCCTCCAAATAGTTCATCAGAGAAAGAAAGGAAGTACGGCCTTTTGAAATGATGACCGAGTGAATCTTGATGTTCCTGATAGTTTCCTTTTTTAGGTTGCTGCAAAGTTCCATTAAGTAACTAATTTTAGAATCTTGTCTAGAAGTAATGTCAAACTGACCAATTTGACTGTATCTTCCATTTGGGAATAGTCATCTCATTTGTGAGTTCTCCCTTTGACAGTAAGACTTGGGATTCTCTTTCTCTCCCCCAAGTCATTATCATTATACCATTGACACTAGGACTTTTTCTTTTATTTAGCAAATAATTTGTAGANGATAAAAATAGTAGAGCATGCATACAGGTGTGTACCACCCTGCCCAGCTCTGAACATTGTTATTACCCCCACAGAAATCCCACACTCATTAGTGGTCATGTCCCATTTCTTTAGCAACCAATAATATATATTTTATCTGCACTGTATCGTCTTTTCTGGAAATCTCATATGAATTGAATCATAAAATATAAGGCTCTTTATGGCCTTTTAAACCTGATTCCTAGTTTTGCCGAGTTGTGTTACAGCTTCCTGCCTGTTATTATGTAATTCTACGAGCTTATGCGTATGGATTTCTAATATGGAGCCATGTCTCAGTTTTCTTAAGAACGTCTTTTCTCTAAGAGTAGAATTGCTAAATTCTAGAGAAACTTTGCTTAACATGTTAAGGACTTTTCTACACTGCCAACTGTCGTTTTTGTTTTAGTTTCCCGTATTAGTTCATGTGACAGGAGTATCAGAGGATGAGCTGCTTCGGCTCACGGTTTCAGAGGGTTTGGTCCATGATCGGTTGCCCTAGTTCAGTTGGGTTGAACATCATGACGATGGGCACATGTGATAGGGGAGATTCCTCATGGTGGACAGGAAACAGCAAAGAAGAGACTGTGTGGGTGTAACCGCCAGAAGCATGCCCCCAGGGACCACCTTCCTGTTAGGACCCACTTCTAAAGTTTCTAGCACCTCCCCACACAGTGCTGCCGGCAGGGCCCAAGTGTTCAACCCATGAGCTTGTCTCAAGGGTATTTCACACTTCATCACTGCCCCCTTCCTGGTTGGTGTGACGTGGTTTCTCATNTGTGTTTTCCATTTTTATCCCCTAATGACTGAGGGTGCCAAGTGTTTTCTCCTGTGCTCATTAATCATTTGTGTATTGGGATAGTTTTATTTAAATCCATTGTTTATTTTGAAACTGAATTTTAATTTTTTCCAGATTCTTTAAAGAGATTATTTTATTTTATTTTATTTTATTTGGTTTTTTGAGATAGGGTTTCTCTGTGTAGCTTTGGCAGTGCCTTTCCTGGAACAAACTCGGTAGCCCAGGCTGGCCTCGAACTCACAGAGATCCGCCTGCCTCTGCCTCTCGAGTGCTGGGATTAAAGGCATGCGCCACCACCGCCCGGCCTAAGAGATTATTTTTTAAAGTCACCAATGCATGCTAATTGCACATACTAATGGATATCACTGTTAAGTTTCCATGGACACATATGTCCTGATGTGGTCATGTCCACTTCCCCAGATATTCTCTCTTAGTCTCTCCTTCCTCAATCCCCCTTTTCTTTTTAGTTGTTGAATTGTGAGAGTTCATCTGGATGTCAATCTCTAGTTGAATATCTGACTAGAGATTATATCAGTGTTTTCTCCTATTCTGTAGGTTTTCCTCACTGTTTTGATAGTGTTGTTTGTCATTTTTGACTTTGAGACATCTCATATATCCCATGCTGGCCTTGAATTTGTTCTGTAGCCAAGGGTGACTTTAAACGTCTGATCCTACCTGTCTCCACCTTCCAATTGCTGAGATGGTGCACATGTGCCTTCATGCCTGGTTAAAGTGATGCTGGTCAGTGCGGATCCAACCCAGGGCTTCTTGCATTGCCAGACAATACAAACCAAGTCAGTGCAGTGCAGTGTAGTCTCCCACCCAAGCCGCATCCCCAGCCTGTGTTAGTATTTGAAACATAAGGAGTTTAATTGTATTTGACCCAAGTATTCATGGCTTGTTCTTTTTTATTGGGGGGCGGGGCGGTGAGGTGGTCAGGGAGGTACTCCTGGTTTTGGTGTCATGTCTATATTTTCCTAAAGTTGTTTCTGAGTATCAAAGTGATGTAGACATTTAGTTGGAAAAGCAGAATGAAAACAAAATGATGCATAATCTCAACACCCAGAAAGACTCACTTTTTTTTTTTTGGTTTTTTGACAGGGTTTCTCTGTGTAGTTTTGGCACCTTTCCTGGAACTCACTTGGTAGCCCAGGCTGACCTCGAACTCACAGAGATCCACCTGCGTCTGCCTCTCGAGTGCTGGGATTAAAGGCATGCGCCACCACTGCCCGGCTGCATGTTTTTTTTAATTGAATATTTTTTTCTGAAAAGTGACTTTTAATAACCTCAGATACTATAATTATTGTCTGTGGTTAAACCATGTATAAGTTAGTGTAGGCCAACAACAGTTCTCGTAGGTCATTTGCATGCTCACATTTTGGTTCTGCTCTATCTGAAGGATAGTGAATAGTGAACAGTTTAGATAGTCTCTTTCTCTCTCTCTTAGGCATATCTATCTAAGTAGCATAGAGTGACTTGATTCCCCCTCCACACACATTATAATTGTTTTCCTTGTAGGCAAAGGCTCTTCAGGTTTGGTTGTCCTGTGGACTGCTCCATATTGCCCCCTGGATACAGTGAGGAGGCAAGCTAGAGACCTTGTGTGAACAGGAAGCTTGAACTCTTAGTGTGCAGTGAACAGCAACATCTTTTTCTCACCCAGAAGTCTTACATCTATATGGAATTCTGGGAAGCAGTCAGCAGTCTTAGATACTTCATTGTTCTTAAGATAAACATTTAATATTTAATCTGTCCCCATCTTGTCACTAATAAATAACCACAATACCATCAGTGTATTTAAATCNTTGTGCAGAAGTCTGTGTTGCCTATATTCTGTTCTTTGGTTCCATTTCAACATACATTTTCAAGATTTATGTGATGACTTTTTAGCATTTTTCTTCCAGAATTTTGTGTGGTACTATTGTAGCAGAATTTTTTACANTAATTAATTCTTGATGATAATATGTGATTTGTTGATTCATGTTTCTTTGCTCACCTGTAAGATCAAGCTCATCTTATAGCTCTTCATAACAACACTAATGCGATAGCCCCATGAAAGCCATCCTTATAGAGCACTGTAGCCATTGTGTTCAGCACTGTTCACTATTCTCTAGCTTTCCATGTCATAATCTCCTTATTTCTCAGTCATGCTTTCAGGTGAATGCCATTGTTGGCCCCACTTCAAAGGAGGAAACTGGGATTAAACAGGTTGTTCACCCAGAGGGGGCAGACTGAGATGCAGGATGCACAGTGCGACCCCAGACTTTATATGCTTTACAAGCACATTAGTTTTTGTTGTGCTCTTGAGAATGAAGTGAANGGGCAGCATGGGAGCTGGATGCTCCCGGGTCCAGGCCTTCGGCTGCCTGCTTGTNTCTTTATCTCCAGGTTAACAGTTTACNTTTGTGTTACCAAACATTCCGCTTACTTTTTCTTTATATTGCAATTTGATTTTACCAAAAGAATCAGATGCAGCATTGTGTTTTCATCTAGANATGTCCTATATCATCCAGTTCTTTTTAACAACTGCAGAGGAGGTAGTCTGTGTAATCAACATGGTCTCTCACATGTCAGAGGCAAGGTGGCTGTGTTTGTAGGTATGAACCCTTGCACTTTAAAGTATAGCTATGGCAGTTATATCTTTCATTTGTAGAAAGCCAAATCCTCACAGAAATTGTGTTAAGCATGACTCAAAAATCATNCATATTTAGGGCTGGAGAGATGGCTCAGTGGGTGTTTGGTGCCACAAACGTGAGGACCTGAATTCCATCCCAGGCTCCCATGTGAAAAACAGGGGCTGGCTGCAAGTGGGGATTGTGAGACAGCAGG
>LZPO01067498.1:12574-27069 GCA_001675575.1 Neotoma lepida
AACTCTGAGAACACAGGTGGCCGGGAGTGAGTTAGGACTGTTCTTCATACAAGATGCTAAAAGTCTTCCAGGTAAAATAACTTGTATAGAAATATAATGGACGTCAATACTGCTCTACAAGAGGTGCTGAAGACCGTCCTCTTCCACAACAGCCTAGNACAAGGCATCTGTGAAGCTGCCAAAGCCTTGGACAGGCGACAAGCCCATCTCNNTGTGTCTNNATCCAATTGTGATGAGCTTATGTATGTCAAGTTGGTGGAAGGACTTTGTGCTGAGCACCAGATCAACCTAATTAAGGTTAATGACAAGAAACCAAGAGAATGGGTAGGCCTCTGTAAAATTGATCGAGAGGGGAAGCCACAGAAAGTGGTTGGTTGTAGTTGTGTAGTGGTTAAGGACAAAGAATCTCAGACCACAGATGTCATCGAAGAGTACTTCAAGTGCAATAAATGAATGAATAAAAATTTTGGCTCATTAAAAAAAAAAAGAAATATCAATTTCCCACAGTTTTAAACCTAAGAATGTTCTAAAATGAAACCTTATCAATGTTAGTGGTGATTTCTTCTTTGTATCTCCCCATACTGTGTCCACTCACTAGTCTGCTTTCTGTCTTACAGATTTGCCCTTNCTGGACATTTTATATAAATAGCATTATATAATNTGTTATTCTTNGTGCCTAACTTCTTTCAGTTAGTGTAATGTTTTAGGGCTCATATAAATTTTAGAATATATTGCTAAATAACATTCTTATTTGTTTTGAGACAGGGTTTCTGTAGCTTATCCTGGTTCAGAAATAATGATTTTGAATTACTGGGGTTACAGGCACACCCCACCACACATAGTTTACCTAGTTCCAGTGCGAGGCTAGAGCCTACGTCCTGAGCTGTATCTCCCAGCTATTGCTGGTTAATATTCTATTGTGGATGTATTCAAGGTTGTTTACCCATTTATTAGTTGATAGGTACTTGGGTTATTTCTGAATATTTTATTTAATATGAGTAGTGCATCCATAAACATTCGTGAGCAAGTGTTTTGGGCAACCCATGTTTTCCAGTTCTCTTGGGTGTATAATCAGGAGTCTCTCNGTTCATAACAGTTTTCCGGAGGTACTGTACCATTTTACATTCCCAGCAAAGATGAATGAGCACTCCAGTTTCATAACCTCCTCACCAGCATTCACTGTCTACTTTCAAGATTATAGTTATTCTGTAAATGGTGAGGTGTGGTCTCTACTGGGGGTAGTTTGCTCCTCCCCAAGACATCATTATTCTCACTACTTTTCTTGTGTGTCTTGATTATATCTTATTTGGATACAGATCTGTTTAAATCGTTTGCTTGTTTTTAGCTGNGTTATCTGCCTTTAATTTTTGAGCTATAAGTGTTCTTCATAGATTCTGCTCATGAGCACATATATGATTTGTGATTATCTTCTTTCATTTTATGGGATGTCTTTTCTCTTTCTTGGTGTTGACCTTTGAAACATTAAGATTTTAGTTTTGGTGGGAGTCCAGTTTAATCTGTTTTCTTAGTGCCTTCCTNGGTGCCTTGTTTTTTTACAAACCATTGCCTAACCCAAGGTCCCAAAGACTTAGATGTTTAGGATTTTCTATCTTGGAATGAAGTTTTGTTTGTTGGGTGAGGTATAGGGCCGTGGTTCTTTGACGTCTGGAATACCGGTTGCTCCAGAGCTGTTTATTCAAGAGACCCTACTTGATCCAGCTCCTTGGCTTGGCACACGTGCTGAGAATCAATTCAGCACAGATGTGTGGCTTTCTTGGCCCAATTTTGTTCTTTTCATCTTTGCGTCCATCTGAGGTCAGTACCACAGTCCTGACTACAACTAGGTATATGGCCTCAGTTCCTGAGAACTCTCAAAACTGTGGCTCCCTAGTCTTTGACTTTTACAGACCAGACAAAGAATGTATTTACAACACTTAATAATGAGGCTCATGGTATTTCTTAGCACTTTTTATTATTATTACTCTGATTGCAAAAGGAGATGACGCCAGGTTTGTATGCTGAGAAAACTTCCATGCAATATGAGAATAAAAAGAATTTTCTCAATCCAAACATTTCATTTGACCTACTTACTCCCTTCCACACTTCACAATGGGTTTAAATATTTTTCTCCCCTGGAGGCAATCTACAAAGAGTGACTTTGTGTAACCCAATGCTAGTTCACACCCATGCTTTCAGAGTGTTATTTTTCTTTAATAAAAACATTAATCTCTGCAAGCTCATGGATTTTAGGAAAGTATCCAGTTTTGCTCGGGGGGACTTTACTGTGAGGCATTGCCCAGATTCCTGAGGGAGGGTCTTTTTGGAGTGCATGTGTGGGGGGGGGGGAACCACAACTCTGTAGTGGAGAAAAGTGCCATTTGTACTGAAAAGAGATTGAATTATAGCACTTGTTATGTACCTAGAACATTTGCATGCTTGAGTCATGGAGACATTGAACTGCTGTGTGTGGCCACCTTTGCCATTATTTACTTCTTGGTCAGTTTTACCATTTCCTCAGTGGACTCACTTGAGGTTAAGTTTTCATCACTTCTGCCTCATCTCTGCAGGCACAACAATGTCTAAGTTGCTTCATTTTACAGAGGAGATTTACATAGGGTTTTCTCTTCCTGACTTGGACCTTATTTTTATTGTTATTTTTTCCACTTTGAACAGGACAAGCTGTGAAAGTATGTATGAAGTTAGACCTCTTGACCAGATACCCAAAATTCTGTGACTGTGTGTGTGAAGGCTCAGCTTTGTGTTCTTGCTCTGTACCCAGAGGACCTGCAAGAAGCTCATTTTGTATCATATTTCTTAGGCCAGGAACAGTTTAAACTATTTTTTTCTAGTGTCTTTTCCCCCGGTGGACAGCTAGTTGAAGCCTTTGGGAGTAAGAGTACTTCCCAGGACATGGACCCAACCCTTCCTCCCACAGCCATTTGAAATAGTTTAAAAATAGCTTCCACTTAAAGCTTTGTGGCAGGCCATGACAACTTTATAAAAATTGTATATTTACTTTTCTCCTCTTTTCTGCTTACTAAAACACTGCTTATCACAGATTCCCGGAGAAATAAATTTATTGCCAAGCTCTGAAAGAAAGTTTATTCCTTTGGGCTTGTAGCAAAGCCCAAGTTACAATTCAACCAGTTTGAGCAGTCATAGTTTAAAAGGGGGGATCCTGCCTTTGAACTAAGTAGATAGCCTGAAAGCCTGTCCATGCATTTGTTAACTTGCATGCTTCTTATGTGGTAGATCTTGTGTAAAGGCCTGGATCTCGGATGGTTAACATGACTAGCATGCCTAGTTTCACAGAACTTACACTGTCATTTGGAATTAAACAAACATATTGTAATTATTTTATACAGTGTGTTTGAAATCTCTGTATGGAAAACCTTTTCGTTTCTAGAACATTTCTTTCTCAAGTCCCATTCCTTTTCTCCTGCAAACTTTCCAGGCTTCCTGACACACTCAATGTCAAAGTTGAATTCATATCCTGGTCTAGAAGACACTCCCAAGATTCATCTCTGTAACCTGAGCCACCTCATCTATTCCTCCCCACCCCTGACATGCTCTGATCCGCCATCCCCACCTGAGCATCCATGGCCGTTCCTGCCTTTGTATCTTCTCCCCTCTTCTTGGAAGGTTCTATCCCCACATTTCCACATGGCTAATTCACTCGGTTCTCTTTTGAAAAAGCTTGCCATTTTATTAGAGAAGCCTTTTCTCAGCAGACCACTGTCCTTCCCGATGTGGTTATCTGCTTTAATTTCCTCCCTCAGATCTTGGATCATCTAGCATAAACAGATGCATGCACACAAACTTCATTTTATTTGCCTATCTGGTGTGTTGTCTGTTTCTTGACTACACATCCCCAAGTAGAATACAGCCAGTGACTTTAACTCAACTGTTTATGTATCCCCAGCATCCAAGACAGTGTCTGCTACAAGGGGGAAGAGCCCCCACACTGTCAATGAATGACTACAGAATATGGTTTATTGTGACTTTGAGTTGAAGCTTCAAGACCTTTCAATGCCCTTGTTTCTTATCCTTCAAGATCGTCTCATTTTAGTTATAGGACATGAGTTCTCTTTTCCCTTATCATTCCTATTCTTTGTTTCCTCTACTTAAAATGTATTCCATAACAGAATATTCCTCTTTATCTCATCTAAAGATTCAAATTCAGTTAAGAGCACCTTCTTGCTTAATCATAACTAGATCTACCTACAAGTTCTCATATGCTTTGTTTTTAACCAAAGCATTATTAACCCTCATTCATTGAACAGATATTTTGGTTACATATGCTAGATGTTAGCCTACAAAGATGAAAACATGGTGATGCCCATTCCCTAGGAATCCTGCAGTTGAGGGTGGTTGATCTGCAGTTGTTATAGTTTATTGCTTCTGGAATCCAATAAGCCATGGAATATTTATAAAAGTGTTTGGCTAGCATTGTTCATGGGGCTGCAGGATCAAATGCAAAATAACTCGTACTTTCCTTGAGATTAAATTCTAAGCAGTACTGTAGGAATAGCATGCATTAAGGCAGTGCTTGGTAAGTATAAAATAAGTGTTAATTATCAGAGGCATTATAGCAACTTACAGGATAGAGAATGGCCCCTGCCCCGGGTAGTTGACAAAGAGGTGTTAATGGGTAGACCTGGGTATTAGGATGTGCCCAGTATGTCACTTCAGTGTGGCAGGGTAGCACTGTAGCCTTTCCTCTCAGCACTCAGAAGAGGCCTCCTCTATTTGTATCTGTGAGGCATTTTACTTTATACACTCATTCATAGAAAAGGAATAATGGTCTCTCAAGGGCTCTACTGTAAGAGGAGGAAGAGAATGTGGTATGATCATGCAGACCAGGGCTTCTGCATTCAGGAGTACAGCATGGGGATGTGTAGACACGATGCAGCCTGGCTGTTCCCTGAATGGTTGGCTTCCACTCTTCCATCCTCAGGCCCCTGGAGTTGTCGGGGTTGGTGGGAAAGGAAACGGCTTGCCTTTCTCTGTGCCCGAGCTGACTATTCTTATTGGACCACAATAAGTTCTATTTGGCACACCTTGGCCCTGGAAAAATATTTTCCCACAGTTTCCAAAGAGCTTTATAAGTAAAGATTCATTTAATCTTTTATTAGCTAATGCTTTTGTCAGAAATATGTCAAATTCAGAAGGATTTTAGAAATTTAGAAATATTTTTAGATATTTTGTGATAATGCATCCTTATACACAAAAAGCCTCTAGCATTCTGTATTGATTCACTGCAAGGCCTTTTTCTCCCAAAACAACTTTTTTTAGTGACTTTATTTTATTTGATAAATTACACCTAGTATTTGAATTATATCAGGCCCAGCATCTGTTCTTAATTTATTTTCTTTTAAACATTTTTTAATCCCTTTTTCTTATTTATGCTTGCAGAAAATGGTATTTTTGGTTAAGGTTATTTTAAGATGGCGTTGAAATAAATCCTGGGACTGTTCTTTTGTTCAGTGACACATGTTCCTTTGAGCCTACACTTGCAGGGTCACCCTACCAAAATAAATCCTTCGGCCCCATGCAGGCTCTCAAGTGCCTGACCATTTCTGAGAGCCGGCTTCTGGTATNATGTCTGTGGTTGCCCTGAGCCACAGGGGCTCCCTTCTTCTGCCTTTCCCAAGAGTTCTGAGCGCTCTTGTTTCTTCAGCAGCTATTGCTCTGCCTGTGTCACCATTTTAACTTGATTGTTTACCTCAGAGGAATTTTAAAATTTAGTTCAATGTCAGTCAGACTTGCTCTCCTAGCAGTTAAATACATGGATAGACCGGCATACTGCTTGTGTGTGAACATTCAGGTCTACTCAGAACTGACAAGCTGGTTTCCTAGTCTTGACCTAAGTCGGGTAGAAGAACCTTAATACAGGAAATGAAACTTTTTTTTTTTCGTTTGAAAAGAAAAATTCTCAAATCCTTTGTTTTCACAGATGGAATGTAACTCTGTAGGAATTATTTGAGAATATGTATGTGGCCCACAAATCTTTAGAACTATGTGCATCCAGTACTCCTATTTCCCAAGTGGTAGAAGGACTTAAAATTTTCCAGCAAATTGGGAAGTATATTGCTTATTTTTCTTTGAAATCTAGTACACTGAAAAATCCTCCTAACATGCATATAATTCCACGATTTTAACATCTTTTTTTTTTTTAATGTAGTTAGGCTATACCTTTCTGTTCTGGGAGTTTTCAAAACTGCATCAAGGTTACAGGGATGGATTGCTCTTCTCTAATGTAGGTCTGTCTAAACCCATTGGATTGTAAGTCTGCTTTAGACTGGGGTGTGGATTTTCCCAATATAAACCTTCCTACTTCAGTTAATCTGCATGAATCTGGCCCTCTCCAGAGAAAAGTTTGTGCTTGAGGGGGTGAAGTTAAAAATGTGGCTAAATAGATGTTGCTAGAGAAAGGAAGAGGGTGAAGGTTTGGCATTGACTCTAGATTCTGATGGGCCACTGTGTCTCTAAAGAGTAGTCAGTGAGGTCTGTCTTGTTTGGAGACTGTAAGGAAGAGCTGTTAAGCTGATCAGGTGGGCCTGTGCTGTGGAAGACCCTAGCAGCAGCAGAGGGGAGCTGTTGCAGCTGTGGACAGAGTGACACAACGGCAGTGTGTAGGAGGAAGACTTTTTCTGTAGAACTTGGAGAAGATTCTCTGTTAGATGTGTGCTGATTCATCGTCACTCTCCTTGGCTCTTAAGATGTTTGCCCAGTCTGTATGCAGGGTGTGTATCCTGTACTAGCAGTCCTAGCTCTCAGATTGCATCATTATGTGGCTTTCTGGGTAAGCATGTGACCCAGGGAGCTGCAATGCTGATGGGGCATCTGATACTGTTCTGTCCATGGATGTTGTAGATGGTGAGGCTGGGGTTGCTGGAATGCCTTGGAGCAGACAGCCCAGAGCTTGCAGGAGGGTGTGGTCAGGAGCTGCTGTGTGAGGAACTGGGTGTTCTGAATTCTTGCCAGTCTGAAGCCAGTGTTAGCACTAACCTTTGTCGACATCTGATTTAGTAACATCTCTGGCCTGAGCCATGTGAGGCTGAGATTTCTCTTTCTCCTAGAAGGTTTGTAACCGATGGACAGAGTCAAATAATCTGTACCTAGTTACTCATTGGGAACCTTTGATAAATTGTCTGGGTCCCTGGCACACAATAGGCATTCAACAAATGCACATAACTAAATAATAAGTTTATTAAGTTGAAAAACTTAAACTGATAGGGCTCAGCTGTCCATGGGTTCATTCAAAGGTGCCATTCCTACTAACTGTGCTTTTGGAATAATTCAGTTGCACAGCAGTGTATCATTTATTTCATGAGTTGTACTGAAGGCTTTAAGGGTCCCTGAAGGCAGAATGTTTCTTTTGGTTACATGACATGTATTTCCTTGGATTGTGCTCTGTGATATTTTTTTCTCTTCCCGTAGTTCTTCTTCCATCTCTGACCTTTGAATAAAATGGTCCTGGGAAAAGACTTTCATTGGTTTTATAGTTTTGAACAGTTTAAATCTGCATTTTGGGGAAAGGGTTGATGTTCATGATTTTTCTACCAAAAGGCTTGACTGGAAAACCCTTGAAGCTCTGTGACTACTGCTCTTTATTTGATTAGGCAAAGAAGGAAAAGGAAAGTGCTTACTTTTTAAATTAGAAACATTTACCACCTCCATCCCCTAATTATAAGATTGTAGCAATTCTGAATGGGCTGAAGAATTGGACTTTGCTTCAGTTTTTCTTGTTGTGTACCAGGGTGCTTTGCCAACTTTAATTGAGTCCATCTCTGGTTACCACTACTTTAACACAAGGGAATGTGCTACAGATGTGAGTATATTCAAGGCGAGGAAGAAGTAAACTTAGTAATAATTACTTCTGTTGAGAACCACGGAGACGTACACCATCACATACATACATTCATTCATTCTCTCTCTCTCTCTCTCTCTGGTATTACTCCGAGTGGGACTATTGATACTTCAGGAGCTTTGGAACGTCTTGAAACAACATAGCAGCTGTTATGCAGATAGTGACACCTTCTATAAATAAAACCACTTTGGAATTTCCAAGTATATATGTGCAAATATTGCATGACTAATGGATGGTTATTGTTCATTGTTGACTTGATAGAATCTAGAATCACTTGGCGATAGGTCTCTAAGCATGCCTGTGAGGGACTATCTTAATTAGTTAACTAATGTGTTGAGACCCATTGTTTTATTTGAAAAATATTTTTATGTATATAGATATTTTGCCTATATGTATATCTATGTATCATACATGTGCTTGGTGTCCATGGAGGTCAGAAGAAGGTGCTGGATCTCCTGGAACTAGAGTTACTGATGGATGTAAGCTTCCATGTGGGTACTGGGAGTTGAACCCCCCGTCCTCTGGAAGAGCATCCAATGCTTTTATAAACACCGAGTCATTTCTCCAGTCCCAGGAAGACCCATCTTGATTGTGGGCAGAACCATTTCCTAGGCAGTGGATTCTGGATTGTGTACAGTGGGCAAAGTGAACTGAGTATCATTTGTCCCTCTCCGTGTCTTGACTGTACATGCACTGTGACTAGCTCCCTGGAACTCTGGATGGAGTGAATGCCCTGCCATGATAGACTGTAACCTGGAACTGTGAGCCTTTTCTTTACTTTGCTTTCATCAGAATATTTNCCACCACACCAATGAGAAAAGAAACGAAGACAACTATTAAGAAGACTTGGCTCCTAAAACGTTTTTCCCAAGCTGCAGGAGGTCTTCACAGCTCCCGGTGGCATATGCACCTTTGCAGAGCTCAAGGCATTGCCATGGATCGTGGGACAATCAGGAAACTGGGCTGTTCAGATTGGACATGGGGGTTTGTTCTGTCAAGAACAGCAGCCGGGGCTCAGATGGCCAGCCAAACTCCTTTTCACTTCTAGCTTCATCACACCGTTTCACTTGTACATACTAAGATTCTAATTGGAGTTTCCAGGAAATGGGAGGTTGGAGTTTTGATTTATGAACCTTTTCTGGCTTTACAATATCAGGGTTTGGGGATTGAACTCAGATCCTCTCTGCTGACTGAGCTATCTCACTAGCTCAGAAAGGCATTCTTTTATTCAGTCTTAAAAGATTTTAATGGTGTCATATTGTATATAATGCCAAAATAGGGATTCAGAATGATATTCATTCTGTTGTCAACCAAAGGGCTTTGTTTTTAATGCTATGATTAGATTATTAATTCAGACTTAAAACCAAATTATAATTATGGCAGGTAGAAGTAACCTAGGAAATCTTCAGGCTCTAGCATTCAACTAGTCTTTTCCTAACTTAACAATAAAGGGAAAAGACTGGAGGAGCTCAGCCTGAAAGCCTGCCAGCGACCAGGAAGGTGTGCCTGCATATGTGGTGTTGATGGCTTCACTTTGTGTGTAGAGCTGTGTTGAGCAGTGCAGCCACTGGACTGGCTCAGATACTGCTATCGCAGATGCTGGGCCTCTCTTTCCTTAGAGAGCTGGAAAAATTGGTCAACCACCTTCCCACGTGACTGAGTTTCTTTTAGTACTCAGTCACTACCGTGTACATTTCCACAGTGACTGGTTTGTGTTCTCAGACCACTGTTGAGACAGAGCTACAGCATCCTGGAATGGAGGGAGATGTTGGAGACCCCCTAGATTCTTCCGGCAGGTCAAAAGCAGAGAACTCAATTGCCTCTGCTTAGCAGTCCCATTTCAGAATCTGATCTAGAGCCCAGGCCTCTTGACTTGTGAATACTTTTCTTTTCATGTTGGTAGAGTCAGAAAATGTCACGATACCAAATTTAGCATGGCAAACTATTTATCTAGCTGCTTTTCTTAGGTTAGAACATAAACTTGTCTTTGGTTTTGGCTGCTGCAGACATTTTGATTTCTCTCTGTTCAACAGTCTCTGGACCTCTTCCCCTAAATGATTGACAGTGACCTTCAGCCTAATTTTTATAGCACTGAAGACTTACTTGGTATTTGGCCTGAGAACACTTTGTGGCACCGCCATTGGTCCTTGTCCCATCCTTTCCAGTGAAGGGTAACTCTGCCTGTGAACTCCTTGTCCTGTGGGGCAACTATACTTACCCAGGTAGTCTCAGATGATTCTGCAACCCAGAATGTTCACCAGTCCCATGTCTGACCTGCAGGGGAGAAAGCAATATCCTCTTCTGGTGGAGATTAGCAGATGGCGTGGTCAGAGTTGCTGGAGAGAGGTCCTATCTGTTGGTGATTTATAAGATCCACCTCCTGACTTCAGGCAGAAAAGGAAAGAGGCAGGTTGTTCTCCAGCCAGGGTGTCTGCTTGCAGACCTGGCAGTGGGAGATGGAGCCCTGTGTCTTGACGGAAGCCTTTCAGCCTTGTCCTAGAAAAGCTCAAAACCCCCTTTATTCCTGCCAGCCCAGACCCAGCAGAGGAGGGATGGGAATAAAAAGGGATGTTGAACTGTTGCAGTCCTGCCACTGAGTCTGTAAGGTCCCGGAAGCCAGACAATGGCTGTCCTGCCCATTTTGTTTCTCCTCGGTAGCCAGCACGGTGCTGCATGCACATCGGCATCCTGTGGAGTGCAATGACATGTTTACTGTTTGCTCTTTTATTACTTCTGAGAATCCTGAAAGTCAGTCTGTAGCAGTGTTTGGGCTCTCGTTTCCTATTTCCCAGCTTGCCTTTGGATTTGTCTCAAAGAATGTCTTGATGGTGTTTGTGAATATAGTTTTGCAGTGTAATTTTACCTAAGTAAATCACCCTGTTTTCAAATCTTGAACTTAAAGTATAAAACTGCTTGAAGTAATTGTGAGTTCATTTTCTTAAACATGTTATTTTTTAGATAACAGTTCCCGAATAAGCTCAGAAGCATTGGTAGGTGTTCACAGCCATGAACGACAAACTTAGGTTTTAGAGTTAGTCCCCTTGATCTGAGGACATTGATCAAGTATCTAGACAGAATTTAGTGATGGGAATTACAAAGAACCTGGCTTGTGAATGTATTGTGGGGATTAAGTGAGGTCACATGTCCAAAGTGATAGATAGTACAATATATGCACAGTATAAGAACACACCTAAACGGTTTGTTTTTTTTTGTTTATTACTGGTGGTAATTTTTTTTCCACGTGGAGAGTTTATTGTAATAGAGAGATGAAGAGAAAGTTAGGAAAGGGGGGAGAAGAGAGAGAGGAAGAGAGAAGGAGAGAAAGGTCAAGGGGTGCACATCTCGTGGAGGCAATGGCGGAAGAGAGTGAGCTCTGGTGGTAATTTTTATATGGACTATGACAGCTTAGATTGGGGCTGACGTATGAGATGTTCCTAGGATATTTTATTATTATCATTATTATTATTAAGTTTTTCGAGACAGGGTTTCTCTGTGTAGCCCTGGCTGTTGTGGAACTTGCTCTGTAGACCAGGCTAGCCTTGAACTCACAGAGATCCACCTGCCTGTGCCTCCTAACTACTAGGATTAAAGGTGTGTGCCACCACTGTCCAGGCCGTCTAGGGTTATGTTGAGTACCTCTGTTCTCTTTTCCTTTGCGAGTCCAAAGCTGTCTTGAGAACACCTGCCAGCTTCCATGGGGGCTTGTGTTTTCTTCCTCCCCTTGGCACGTCTTATTTCTGGTTGTTTTAGCATCTATTATTTATCTTTACTCCCCAATGCAGCTAGGCAGGGAACCTGCCTCTTCTTAGTCACACTTCGAGCCTCCAAAATATCAAGGCTGGTATGTCTGGACGATTTTGGCTAAGGCAGGATTGATGCCACGGTAAAGCACACAGGCTAGATCCGTACCTGCCTTACTGGAAAGTGTCTCCTCTAACACTCTGAACTTCGTACCACTTGCAATGAGGCATGGATGTTTCCCGCAGTATACTAAAAGACGGACAGCGCTTGAGCTTGGATTATGCTTCTAGGCATGGTTTTTCCCTTTTATATTGCAGGATCTTTAAACCTAAAGTAAACTAGTGCTTGTCCCACAGTTGGAAAAAAAAATAACCAGTTTTAAAAGCTAAGAAACTTTGTAGGGGTGGGGAAGAATTTTGCATAAGTAGCATAAATAAGTCCTTACTCAGTGATCCCTCTGATCCTTAGAAAAGGAATCTTTTCCAGTCCTTTAGAGTGTAAGACCACAGCAGCCTCACACACACCTCCCAATGGAATCAGTCAATGCCAGTGCCACAAGCGGTGCTCTCGTGTGGGCAGCTGCTCTAGTTGGCGGCATAAACCTGCCTAATGAGACAGACTAAAGTCTCATGCAATAACCAACTTTATACAGAGCATTAGACAATTTATACTCTGAGGGTTAAGAAGAGTCACCTGAGTAAGGTGTACAATCACAAGGACAAGCCACACACGGCAAAAATGTTTTTCCATAGAGGCAGGTGAATAACAGCAGCCGAAGTAAACTCCTATCCACTACATCTGGGAGGAGCATGAAAACACATTCCAAGAACAATTCTGTGTTTTTGAAGAAACTGAGGTCACAAGACTCTTGTTTTCTAGTTTTCTCACAAGCACTCAGAATTCCCCTCACACAACTCCATTCTTGGACTGTGTTCTGACAGTAGACCTCTTTCTTTAAAACACGTTTAGCTCTGTATGGCTCTGGGGTGGAGTCTGAATGATCGGAATTGCCTCCGGCTTCTGTCCCGTCACACCCTCACTNCCAGGTGGACAGAATTTTTGCATCCGTAGTACTTATGAGTCCTCTGTGGGCTGTGTGGCTTCCAGTCTGGTGTTCCCAGTCCTCTTCTTGTTAAAGGACTAGTGTCTACCATGGTACTGACCAGTGCTGCCCCATTCCATGTCCCAGCAGCAGCTGACATAGATGTTCTCTCTGCTCCTGACAGTAAAATCTGCTACTTATGGCATCCTACCTGACTCTTCCTGTGTATGCTTTCACACTTCTGTCAGATTTCCTCGGATGTCTTCTCTCCCATTTGACATACCCTTCAAGGTTACCTCTTCCATCCATGACTTCAANATTCCATATAATGCCAAAGTCCATTTCAGCAAAGCCTAGACACCAATATTAAGAAGCATCACAGTTTTACATCCCACAAAGGAAGAAAAGAGCAATGCCAAATAAATGACAGTGATATGCAGTCCCATTAATCAATAGATGGATTTCATTTCAAAAACGTCAAACTTGTGGTAAATGCACAACCTAAAATCCCGAGTGTAATTTCCTTAGCATATATTAAATGCCATTTCCGGAGTATGAGCCCTTGTGTGTAATAAGTAGTCTACCCAGGAGCAGGCAAAAAAGTTGCAATAACTTTGTCCAAGAAATGAGTAGTTTTCCAAGTCTCATCTTCAGCTATGAGGAGCATTACTGCTGTGTAGATGAAATAGACTTGAGATAGCCGAACAGTGAGGAAGGCTATTAAACTAGTAGGTCTTCAGGATGGTGCCAGAGTTTGGGGATTTATTTCATCCAATAATGGAATTGTCACACTGATTACCCATTTCTTGTATTGTTGCACACACTGGCAGATCATTTTGGTATTTTTCTCTCATTTATTTTTTCTTCCATAGTTTCAAAATTGCTTTTGACAGCTCTGGGACCTGTGAGAACGATTGCCAAACTTTGAAATTTAATTTTCCTGCAGCAGCATCCAAAGTTAACAAAAAGACATGGGAATAATTCCATTAAGTCTTCCCATTTGCCAACATCTGTGTACCTCACGTTGTTCTACTGGACTTTCTAAAAATACTTTTAAGTGGTATAGCCTCTTTCATTTCTGTGGGGAGAATATTCCATACTGAATATTTTTACCTTAAAATATTACCTTGTGAGGACTGGAGAGGTGGGCTCAGAGGTTAAGAGCACTGGCTGCTCTTTCAGAGGTCCTGAGTTCAATTCCCAGCAACCACATGGCAGCTCACAACCATCTATGATGAGATCTGGTGCCCTTTTCTAGTGCTCAGGCATACATGCAGGCAGAACACTGTATATATAATAAATAAATAAATCTTTTAAAAAATATTANCTTATATTCAGTATATAAAAATAAAGTTCAGTTTCACTAGTCCTAAGGGTAGAAAAAATTATTTGTATTTCATTTTTATATATTGTTAATTAGTATACTAACCCTAGCTAATTTAGCTACATACTTTTAAACAGCCAAATGATTTCNCCCAAAGAAATGCTATGAAAATAATATATCTTTTTAGTTTTCTCCTTCCATAGCTGTTTCATAATATCTTTCCTAAAGTTGGTTCAAAATAGAATGTTTGGTAAATAAAATCATGCAGCCATATGGGAACTGAAAAAAAAAGTGCCTTAAAATAGTCTTGGGTCAAAGAAGAGGTAAAACCTGCGATATTAGACTTAATTCAGTGTGATAAAAGGAGCTGTGTTTCATGGAACTAAGGAGATGGCACTTAAGAGTCCTTCTCAAGGACCCAAGCAGTGGCTCATAGTCCCCTGCACCTTCAGCGCCAGGATATCCAACGCCCTCCTCTTGCCCAGGATATCCAACGCCCTCCTCTTGCCCAGGAT
>LZPO01067502.1:0-10331 GCA_001675575.1 Neotoma lepida
GGTATTGGTTTAGAGACAGCAACTGTATCTGGTTATTTGAACCAAGAACCAGTACTGTGCTAGGATGAATAGCTTTATGTATAGCAGATTTTTCCAATCATAGGGAAAAGGAAACTCAGTGTTAGTAGTGAGTTTAATCAAAACAAAGAGAAAGGAGTTTCTTGTTGTGTGAGATTGTGACTGGTGGTTCAAGCAACTGAAACATTATTGACCCAAACTTTGTTAAGAGAGAAAGATGGATAATGCCAGATAATGAGAGAAGACAAATTACCCCCTCCAATTCTGTGTTTAAATGTAGAATTACAGTGAGATAAACTCTACAAGAATTAGTATATTTTTGCCTACAGCATAACACTGTATAGGCTTATGTTCTCTATTCATGTAATAGAGAAGGAAATTTTAAAATAAAAACCACATAAATCATCTAACAAATCATTTATAAAATTGTTAAGAACAAGTTCAGGATGCAACTTGGTTGGCATATCACTTGCCTGACATGCATGTAGCCCTGAGGACATGTTGTTACACATCTGTATTCCCAGAACTCAAGGTGAAGGAAGCAGGGTCAGAAATTTAAGATTATCCCCTACTTTACAGAGGGCCTTAAAGCTAGCCTGGACTAAACATTTTGTCTCAAAAATAATAAGAATTGTTTTGGGCCAGTGAGATGGGTCAACAGGTAAAGGTGCTTGCCACCAAACCTGACATGACTTGAGTTCCATCTCCCCAGATCCATGAGCCAGAAAGAGACATCCAGCCCCTGAAATTCTGAAAGCTGTCTCCTGACCTCCACACATGCTCAAGTTCACACATACGCACACACGCACGCGCNCACACACACACACACACACACACACACTAATTGGTTTCATAGCAACAAATAAATTTGACTATGCATGTATTGGTTCCAAATAGAAGTTTTAAGAAAATGACTCTATCACCACTGTGAAACCAAATAATCAGCACACTACTGCTAAATAAAAAGAATGACTCTCAAGTTCCAAAAGACTTCTTTCTTTACAAACAGTAAGACTGAACTTTGGTACTTATCAGTATTGAATGAGCTCTCTGTTTTAAATGCAAAAGACAAGTAGGAGTCTTATCAATAACACTCTGTGGTTCTCCATGGATGACAGTCAAGTTTGTCATTTCTACCCTTTTCTCACAGATTTCTACCACAAAATTCATTTGATGACATCCCATCCCATCCAAAAAGCCATCCTGTCTCCATCCCAACCAGGAGATAGAGCAATTACTTATGACTTCTGAAATGTAAAGTAAGCAAACAAACAGAAAATACATATTAAAATTAAGAGAAATTATGTAAATGCCTTAAAATCATAAGTCTATCCATTCATATTGGGGTCATATAGGAAAATATCTAATAGATTGAGTCTGGAAAATGAAGCCATCGGGAACCAACTGAAGGCGCCTCCTATGTTTGGTCTTTGCTTCTTGAACCACAAGCCCACGATATATTTTAGGTTTGCCCAGTGATTCTTTGGGAAGACCACTGAAAAAGATACAGTCTTCAGTTTTTCTTTCTGATATTATTAACCTACAGTAGCCAAACAAACTCTCCTGAGATGTACTGTTACCGTGTCTATTAGGTTGGAAGAGTTTGAGTGAGTGACCAATAATCACAGATGAATGACACTTCAAACTAAGTCTAGCCATATGTAGGTGACTGTTGGTATATGGAACATAGATAATTTAAAAAACTAAAACACCCACATATCGGCTTGTAGACCCTAGTAGTCTAAATGTGAGTTTTCTAGAAAATTAGGAGTTCAGTATCCTTGTCTCAGCTGGCTTCCCCAACAGCAATAAGGAGAATAACATTTTCTTTTTCCTTTTCTTTATTATATTTATTTATTTGTTTTTATGGGGGGTTCATGCATGTGTATTGTGCCATGGAGCATGTGTGCATGTGTGTGTGAAGGTCAGAGGAAAACTTTTGGGAGCTGGTTCTCTTCTCCCACCATGTGGGACCGAAGGATGAAACTTATGTCATCAGACGTGGCAAAAAGTTCCTTTACCTACTGATCCATCTCACCAGCCCAAGAGTGACATTCCTCTGAACTGTTTGGCAATCCAGGGAACAGAAGCCACATGCAGAACTAGGATTCATATCTATGTTTGCATACCTTACTAAGAGTGGAAATCCAAATATTTTGATTGTTTCTAAAGTTCTTGACTATTTGTCAACCATTTAAATTTGCATGATGTTTCCCCAATTTCATATTAAAGGTAAACAGTAGTTTGAATTTTTCCCTACTCCCCTGTCAATCCAGAGCAGCGTATTTTACTATCCTTTTTTATTCTCATGCTTCTTAACCATGCTGGAAAAGAGCTTGCATCCGATTTCCACAAAGTCTGCTTGTTAGCCTTTGCTTGTATAGTCCAAGGGAAAGAGATCTCTGCTGACTCCCTGGAGGTACCAGGCCCTGAGCTAAGCCATCTACCTTAGTGCACTTATTGACTCACCAAAAACAATTGTGTGGCTGTGTGTGTTAGCCTTTGTTCACAGATGAGGGAGCTCAGAGAGGTTGGGTTCTGCCTGGTGGCCCCCAATTCTGGATCATTATTGAAATCCTTGTTCTGTAGTCTGCTTCTCTCAGAGCTAGGCTAGCATCCTTAGATGTGTACCAAATTTTAATTGGCATTTTTTTTTCCTGCTAATAAACTTAGGATTGTTTTTTGAGTAGAGGTTGTCTGGGGTTTGAAAGAACTGGGACTTTTGTTGTTGTCACAGGGTCTTGTGTTGTCCTGGCTGACCTCCAACTCCTTATGTAGCCAGCATAACATTGAACTTCTCATCCTCCATGTTCAATCTCCTGGATGCTAGGATTATTACAGGTATGCACCTACATACCCAGTTTATACAGTGCTGATGTTGGAAGCCAGGGTCTTGTGCGAGCTAGACAAGCATTCTTCCAACTAAGCTACATCTCCAGACTGTTTTGATGCTTCAAGAAAAAAGATGACTGTAAAATTTACATTCTATACTCCAAAGAGTCATCAAAACTATTAACAAAATGCAATTGTTAGTCAATGTTCTAAGTATTTGTGGACCTCTTTATATTCCAAATCCAGAGCCTTCCATCCCATAGTCTCTCCTCCCAACTCTTTACAAGAGATCGTCTAGTGTTTTCAGCTCTGTTCTGAGCTCTGCTCCTCTCCTCCAAGTGTCTTACCATTATTTTAAAATGTAGCAAATACTGAACTGTGCTCTCTCCTCTAGCACCCTTCTCCCAATTGCTCTCATTTTCTTGTTTTTACCTTTGCGTTAAGACGTCTTCTCCCCGTTTCTGGGGCCTTCACTTTCTTTCCCACTCCTCCATCCCTCCTTAAGAACTGTCAAGGCAAGCTGCCTCACACTCACCCAGCACCGCCCCTTCTTTGAACAATTCCCATCCCCCAGCCATGCCACTGTTGAAGTCATCTTTCTAAAACACCATTTTAATCACTCCCAAGCTCAAAATGTTCCAGGATGCCCTCACCAAATTCAAGTCACTAATGATCACTTATATATAAATGCATAAGTCATATGTTCATGACACTAGTCCAGGATACACTTTTCACTTCATGTTTAAATTTTCTCTAGTACACAACAGTACTCTGACCAAGCAGAACCTTCCCTTCATTGTCCAACACTCATTTGCTGGCTTGAGGTGGAGGGGCATGTTTTTGGTTTTGGTGTGTACGTGTGTGTGAGTGTGTATGTGTGGTCAGTGTGTGTACTTGTTGGTGTAGGTGGAGGGACATAGTTTTGGTTTTGGGGTGGGGGGGTCAGTGTGTGTACTTGCTGATGTGGGTATGTGTGAATGTGTACATGCACATGTGGAGACTACAGGCTGACTGCAGGTGTTACTTCTCAATTGCTCTCCACCATTATATTTTGGTTCAGCTAGGACAACTAGCCAATGAACTTCACGGATCCATCTTCCTAGCCCTCCTGATTCTCAGCACTGGGGTTACAGCATACACTGCCTTGTCACCTGCTTGTGTGGATTCTGGGGATCCAAACTTCAAGTCATCATGCTTTCAGGGCAGGTTCTTTCTACTGAGCTAATTCCCAAGCCCTTGGAATGTGATTTTGCTCTTGCTTTTCGTGCTGAGTGAGGCTCTCTTCCCCTCATCAGCTTCTGCTAACCCCATTCCAGGTTCGGATGCACAGTCTTCCATAGACCCTCCCCCAGTTTTCCACTGTCTCATATTTGTGCCAACCTTTTGCAAATTTTCACTGTTGTTCTTAGAGTCCAAGACTTTAAGCAGTGAAAAGTACACTTAGTCATTGCAACCCTCACTATGCACAAAGACAAAGAAAACAAGTGGGAAGGTGAGGCAGCCTGTCAGATAGCACAGACTGAAAGTGGCANTCAGGACTGCAGGCATCTGAAAGTGACCCCATCACCAGAGCTGCTACATNGGGACTTCGGTGCATTTTGCTTCTGACTAAATAAGCAATTTACTATAAATATCTGACAGCTCTATGATTTGGTGTTATTTGTGTGTGAGAGAGAGTTCATTGTTCCCTCTACTTTATTTCTGCATCTCCTAAGCAGCTAACATGCTAACTTGTCTAAATTAGACAGGCCTTAAAATATTATTATAGGACCAAATAAATGAGTTTTAATAAAGACAAAAGATCTCTCCTTTGGGGAGAAATCTGCAAAGTGTTTGGCTTGAAGACTTTCAAGGCAAGTGAGAGTTTATCTAGACTTTTCTTTATGTAAGCAGTATTATTTTCAGTTGGTTCAAGTTTTCACAGTAAGTTCATAAAAATTTGAAAACTGTATTGAGTGTCTCAAACAGGTTGATAGGCAAAGGGAAGAAATCAGCAATGCTTGCGCATATATTCTTCATCTGTACTCTTTCCTGGGGCTTTGGACTTTTAACTCAAAATGAAATTATTTTAACTGTTATTGAGCCATCCCTCAAGCCATCTCACAAGATATTTTTTTGGACAGAGCAAGTAATAAATAATTAGCAACTTAATTTATGCCTTATGCCTATAAAATGTACCTGGGTGCTTTTCTGCATTTGTTTTCACAGGCGTGCGCATGTACACATACCTAGGTACACCCGTAAGTTACAACCCACATATCTCTGCAACTGACTTACACCACAGCTCTCTTTTGAAACATGTATAACTGTAGCTGCAGAGGGAAGTTCCATGGTCATGGTGAGAATTACAGTTCATTGCTATGACAATGCTAATTGGTATAGCTATCATCATGCTATTTAAAGCTCAGATCTTGTGCCTAGCTTTTTTCTGCAGTAAGTTGTAAGCAAAGACAACACATCTTAAAAATAAGAGATCAAGCTAGTAGCTTCATATGATGCCTAAAAGTCGCTGCTTCTGGATAGCTCTCAGGAGAGGATGGAGAACAATTGATATCTCCCTGGGGGATAAAAGCGGCAAGATAAACATGTCTGCACTATATGTATTAGTACAAGGTCTTCTTAGGCATTTGTCACAGAAATAGACTGACTTCAAACAACAGTTTACATCAAACTCAGTCTCGAGACAAAGAAACTGAGTCTTGACAGAGAGTGAGATATCTGCTTGGCGAGGCAGCATCCCGAGCAGCCGTAATTCACTTAGCCGCTGGGTTCCTGCACCCCTCATCCGTTTTCCTTTCAGTGTTTCGGGGCATTGTTGCTTCAGTTTGCACAGACTTAGTTGGAGGTAGGCACCATAGGTTTGATTGATACAGCAATTTGCATCTCAAGGCGGCACTCGATAAATACAGTGCCATGAAAGGCTACTCTCTCACCAGCCAATTTCCCCCTCTGGGCTGACTTTAGAAGCTCATTGATGTCACTTCCTTCCTCAGTCAGCAAGTGAATTTTCTTTAATTCTCAAGACCAGCTGTCCATGCTGTCAACAGAAAGTTATTAAAATTCCTTTAAAGTGAATAAAAATAGCCTAAAAGCAAATGTACTTGGAACAGGAAAGAATCAGTATGCAAAGTCCACAAACCTCTGAGCAAAATAATGTTGATCCAACCAGAGATTTCAAGACGTTAGAAAAAAATAATTAAAGGATGCTAAGCCACGCACTGCTTAATCTTTTATTAGTGAAGGTTTATACAGTTAGAATTTAGCTCCATAAATTCCATTTCTCCTTTTCAAATATGATTTGAATAAATTGGGGGATGATGTAGGTTTTCTTGAAGTGGGATTTCCTTCCTGTGTTATATCATGGGTCAAAGAACAGTTAAATGTCCANCAGGCTGGGAAGATCCAGAAGGAAGGGAAAAGATTATCTCTAGAATCACTGGAGCCACAAAATAAAAATGCTTTTAACTTATTAGGATTTCAACAGCTCAGAGAGGGAGATCATTCATTCCACATACAAAGAGTCATAATAGTTGGGCTGGAGAGATGGTTCAGTTGGGAACGTGTTTGCCACGTAAGCATGAGGACCTGTGTTCAATCCCCAGAACCCATGTGAAAAACTCACAACATTGTGGAATGCACTTATAATCCCAATGCTGAGGAGGTGGAGACAAACAAATCCTGGGCTCACTGATCAACCCAGCTAAATTGGGGTGTTCCAGGTAAAATGAGAGATCTTGTCTCCAAAAACATTTTAAAAAAAAGAGGGGTGTATCTGAGTAGACACCAAAGACAGAAGTTTGGCCTCTACATAAATGTGTGTGTGTATGCGTGTATACACACACACACACACACACACACACACACACACACACGTAGGTAAAATTTAATTTAATTTAATAGCTATAACTCTCAGAAATGAACTGTCTGGTTCCAAGTACTCCTGCATGGCTGTTCTCTTTACTTCCCTATCAGAGTTTGTCTTAGCTCTCAGTNTCTCAGCAAGAAGACTCCTCTACCTTGTTGCCTGAGTGGTCCATTACCTAAGTACCTGCCAAACTTGGGCATGTTCCCAGCCACACACATCACCCATTGTCACATGTCTCTTCCTTGTTTGAACAGATTCCTTGACTACTGGGCTCACTCTGGTCTTTTGTCTCTGAAACTTACACTGAGCCTGTACTGCACCAGACCAGGTTGATGTTTTAGGTTCCTGCCATGACTTATTTTAGAGGTTCTGTCCATCGCCTGCNGAGGCTTTCTACCTACGTCTACCTCACAGTGCATCTGTGCCATGAAACTGTATCTTAACAAATTGCAGAAACATCCAGGAATAGAAATTTGACTCAATCCAAAAAAGAAAATTATGTAATACTTAATCTTCATGAAAAGTAAAAATCATACCCTAATTTNCCTAGAATTAGTTCATCTTTGACTTCAGTTGCCAGAAGTTGGGATGTATAATACAGAATTGTTAAACCATATAAAACAGAGTTATAAAAAGGAACTTCTCCTTTTGGATTGGTTTTCCAAGATGGGTTCTCACTACATGTGTGGCTCAGACTGACTTTGAACTTGTGATTCCCCTTTTCAGGCTCCCAGGTTCCAGGGTCACAAGCGTGTGTCCCCATGCTCGTCTTAGCAAAAGGAGGAGGCGCGTGTCCCCATGCTCGTCTTAGCAAAAGGAGGAGGCGTGTGTCCCCATGCTCGTCTTAGCAAAAGGAGGAGGCGTGTGTCCCCATGCTCGTCTTAGCAAAAGGAGGAGGAGGATCCTTATTAATTGGTGTTTCAATTTTCATGGACAATCAATTGGGAACTACTTGTTCCTTTTCTCATTACTGCAACAAAATGCCCAACAGAAGCCATCTAATAAAGGAATGGTTTAGGGTCAAGGACACACTTTTGTGTCCCCAAGACTCAGCCCACTGCTGGCACTTTCTTGGTATTCAAATATTTTTGTGGAATGATGGTCCATATTTTTTAATGAACAGAGCCTTGCTAAACTTCCCTGATGTTAAATGAAGTTGTTCCTGAATCTTAATCTAATGAAGGGAAAGGTTTATGGGCCCATATCCCNTCCTACAGTTAACTTCTGATGAATTCTGAACTCTGCCAAATACTTTGCTGGTACCAGTCCCTTTTAGTTGTCAAGATGGGGCTAACCATTGTTGTTGGACCTCATCTTTAAGATCTTTCATTAACCTATAAATAAATTCCAGAATCCAAAGTAACCTGAAAGTACATAGCACTTCAGGGCCTCTAGTCCCAAGTATTTCAGCAAAGAAATACTCAGAAACTGAGTCACCACCTCTACTGCCCAGGGACTTCTGTGCCCCCCCCACCACACGCCATCATCGGCTACTTTGGGTTGTTTCCTAGCCTCTGTCTTTCCATCAGTAATGGATGCAGTCCTGGGCTCCTTTAGAGGATAAACAGGGCTGTAGTTTACTGAAGCAAAACCATTACCATATTGGTCCTGTTTCTCAAATTCTAGAATCTTTCTTAACATATCATCAGGGGGCTGTTCTTGTAGCACCCAATATTCAACAGTTATATGTTATCAAAATTCTCTGTATATGCAGATTAATAGTTGCATATTTGTATCCCAAGAAAAAGAAAGAGACACATTGCCTTGCCCCCCGCCCCGACACACACACCTCAAGACTTTACATGGNGCACTTCCTAAGTGATTGATTTCTACAGAAAGGATGATGCTAAATCTGGATTATAATACAGACATAGACATAAGTATAGATGAGCANGGGGTGAAGCNAAGTTTGTTGGAAACAGGAAGNAAGATGTTTGGCAGCTACTGTCTTGTTCACAGTTGAGTCCCCAGAGCCCAGTCCTCATATATGACTCAGAGAAGCTGATCCAATAGTATCTACTGAATAAGTGAATAAGTAACGCCAGATAGGATCCTTTCTGGTCTTGATTTCCTGTAACCATGTGTTACCAATTATTCTCAACTTCTTCCACATGCTGCGAGTGATTTTCCTCTTTATCTTTCTCCCTAGTCTAAGCCCAAAAGCCACCTCCTAGTGTTTCTACCCCTACAAAAGCCCCCAAATTAAACTCCAGTTTCTCTCCTCACTCTGTTCAATTTACTTACCATCCTACTATTCTTTCATATACCCTTTCTTCTGAAGAAGGCCTAGTAGCTTCCAGCTTGTCAGCTGCTTCAAACNTAAGGCAACTGACTGGTGTTCAGGCCACCTAAACCTCTATGGACAAGGCTACTTCCATCTAAACCCTCTCATCTACACACACCAGTCACTCTCATAATAGTCTCCATACTCTATCCATTTTTGAAAGTCTGAGTCATGTTCTGCCTTCTCATGATTTTGGTTCCTGTACCTCAAAGCCAGGTCCTATCTCTGAACTTGAATTTAATTTCTTGGTCTTTACTATATGACTAAGCATTTGCTCAACCACACCTATTGTATTAGTTACATTCATGTTGCTGTGATAAAAAAAATGCCATGACCAAAACAATTTGGGGAAGAAAGATTTTATTTGGGCTTATGATTTCAGAGGGAAGTCCAAGATGGCAGGGAGGCATGACAGCAGGTGACTGAACAGGAAGCTGAGACGTCACATCTTCAACCACAAGCATGAAGTAGAGAAAGTGACCAACTTTAGAAACTCTAAAAACTCTAGAAACCAACCCATCTGCATTGGTGTGCCTCCTCCAGCAAAGCTAAGCCACCACATGCCCCCCAACAGCACTGTCAACTGGAGACCATGTATTCAAATACATAAGCCTATAGCAGACATTTCTTNTTCAAAATACCACACCCATTGATAAGATAAGGAAGGCTATAAAAGCTATCTAATCTTATTCATTAAAATGTTAATCACAATTCCATTAATATTGTGGTCCTGAATTGTTGATGATACATTTCTGAGTAAGTTTAAAAAGAATATACAGTGTTTAATGGCCAAGTATCTACTAGAAGCCTAGATGTTCCCCAAGACTAGTAACATTTCTTGATCCTTCTCCGTGTTTGCCAATCATTTCATTCATAATTCAGTTGGTTAAAAATATTTCTCAGTGGTTCAGCTCCGTCATCCCAGCACCAGGGTAGCCAAGGCAGGATTGTAATTTTCACACCAGCGTGAGCTAAACAATGAGTTCTATGCCAGTCTGAGCTACATAGCAGGACCCTGTTATCATCATCCTCATTGTCATCATCATCATCATCATCATCATCATCATTATCAATCATACACTTCTTCCATATTACACTTTGCTCACTTTGTCTCCCTCTTTCCCACTTTACCTTGGCTTTGTTGGTACTCTGATGCCTCTATGTTTATCTTTTATTATCATACCAGCATTTAGGAGGTATCTGACATAGCAAAGGTACAATAATTTTAAAATTCACATTAAGGTTTGAGATGAATACTTTCAGTTCATTAAATTACAGAAAACAGTTGACAAGTGATGAATCTGAAGTTTTAAAGAACTCAAAGTTAACAAA
>LZPO01067504.1:15812-26931 GCA_001675575.1 Neotoma lepida
TGGTCTAAGTTGTCTGCAGGAGACCTGCCTACTAGCCTTAAACTGGGACTGCAATGGGTGATGGTACTGGGGGGACAGGGCTCTGGCCCTGTGCCCAGAACTGAGAGGCTGGGGTGTTCCGCTAAGGGGATACTCACCTCTTGGTCCCAATCAGCACTGGCAGGCTCTGTCTCCCAGGAGAGTCTGTATCTGCATTTTTAGTTGGACGATTTGATTTTTTATATCTAGTTTCTTGAGTTCTTTATATATTTTGGGTATTAGTCTTCTATTGGATGTAGAGTTGGTAAAAATCTTTTCCTNTTCTGTAGGCTGCTGCTTTGTCCAACTGATGGTGTTCTTTGCCTTATAGAAGCTTTTCTTTTTCATGAGGTTCACTTTATTAGTTGTTGAAATTACTGCCTGTGCTATCAATGCTCTGTTCAGAAAGCCATCTCCTGTGCCAATGTTTTCGAGGCTATAACCAACTTTCTCTTCTATCAGGTTAAGTATATTTGTTTTTATTTTGAGGTCTTTGATCCACTTGGACTTGAGATTTGTGCAGCATGAGAAGCATGGATATCTCTGCATTCTTTTATTATTTCAAATTAAAATTGTGCATCTCATGGTTCTCATTTTTCTTAAGCTTCTCTTATGAGATCCAGCACTAAGTATTTATACTATTTTGTTTTACAAATGTTAAATCATCAAATCTGATGATCACTNTCACTGGTTCTTACAGTATTCATAATCTTATTCCCTCTACCTTTAAATATAACAGCTTAACACACAATTCATCACCCATCTGTTATGGTAATTGTCAAGTTATCATTCATCAGTACTTGACAAGATCCTTGCAATGGCCTGTTAAGTAGGTGTTGGCCTCTTCCATTATCACCCAACCTTCATATTGTACCTGAGCAGATAGTGATCTTGTTAAATAAATAACCTCATATGCTTATACTTTATGATTCTCTCTTCCTGCTCTCTCATTCTTGCCTACCCTAACCCCAAAATTCTTGTGTTTGATAGAAAAGGTACCTTATCTTTTTATAAAATGCTATTTAAATAGTATTGTTCATAATATTTAGAAAATGATAACTCTTTGTTGCCGAAGGTTACTCACTAAATAATATTAACAATCCTTGCCTCAAGTCAAGCCAATCAATGTATACAGAAATCCAGATATAAAAGCTCATGCCCATAATCCCCACATGTAGCATTCTGAGGCAGAAAGAATGCTTCATGTTTGAGGCCAAGTGAGCAGTGTTCCAAGTCAGTCTGTGGTACACTGTGGGACATGGGTGAAACAAAAGAGAAGAAATTGAATCAACTTATGTAAAAAAAAAAAACTGTTACTTTATGGTCAAAATTCATAAAATAATTTTCCTAATTCTTGTATGTTTGGTCATCTCTCAAAAAACATCATTTAACATTATAAAAAAAATGATTTTCTTCTGTAGTTTATGAAAATACTTAGTTTCCATTTATATTGTCATGATCATTTAAAACTAAAAGTTAACCATACGGATGTTTCATGTTATCTTTTCTTCTTAAACATACACACATATACACAAACTAATTAAACTTACATTTAACTATATATTTTCTGTTTCTTCAGTAGAAAATAGAGATACTTTTTTTATTCCTAATTCTTAATCCTCAGGACATTGCCTGAGACATAGAAAATGCCCAAGATGTATTCATTGATTAGATAAATCATCAAAGAAGCAAATTACAGCATTCAACTTTTTTGTATTATCTGGGAATGTGGCTTCTGTAAGTAGGACAATTTGAAATAGAGTGTCAATTATAAAAAGTATGAGCTTCACTCATGTATTTAGAGGGAATTGAATAGAGAGATGTCATCTTCATTTGACAATCATTGACAAATATGATTTTGCATTTGTAGAGCTTAAATTTTTAATGCATCATTTCCACATTAAATATTGTCCAGATAATATGTGGAACAAATATAGATTATTAGCACTGTCACTACACTCATATTGGTAGAATGTCATTTGTAACACATGCCAAGCAAATCAAGAATACGTGTGTCACATGAATTTTGTACCTTACACACCAGTAAAAATAAAAATAAAAAGACATGTATGGCTTATAGGTTCTAACTCAAATAATATAAGTTGTTCTGTGCCCTCAGTCATCTGGTATTTGGTCCAAACATTTGAAATCTGAATACAGTAATTCAAATTAATAGATCCAATTTTAGATTGCTACACTAAGAGTTTAAGTTTTAATATGATATAAAATATGTTGCTTTGTTGGTTGATGGTTCTCACAGAAACCATCAAACAGAAAAGAAAATAACCACCTGAACTACCTCCAGAAATATTCAGAGTGGATTCATCATAATAAAATCAGATACTCTTGACATGCTGGAAAATGTCCATACATGTAATGTATGCTAAAGTTGTGAAAGCAGCTACTGTAGCTTCCTGACTATTTGAGGTAAAAATTACACACATGGAGCCAGGTAACTCACTTGCAGTAGCTAGGTCAGCACTTTCCCACACATCTCAAGCCAAAGAGATTGACGGATGGGGAACACACACCACAAAATATTCACCCAGGCAAAAGAAAGTTCTCACAAATCCATTATTCAGCATGTGAACAAAACAATAAAAATATGACCTTATAATAGTAAAAAGTGATGATGCAGCAGTAACCAAAGATATGATGCAGAGAAAAATATAGAAAGGAAATAAATTAACTTGTTTAGAGATTCCCAAAGGCTTCTAGCTTGTAAATGTTAATATTTTTAGTAGCACAATAAAAAACATGAATGTTTATGTGCTTTGTGATTTTCATTGAAAAGTAATCAAAATCCCAAACGTGGAAACCTGAGAGAGAAAGATGTTGATGTTCTTAGGCTGCAACATGTTCACTGAAGCCTGATTATCAGACATCAGTGGTACATTGAATGAGGACCTGGAGGAATTCTATACTGCCTTAAGGCTGATAAACTTCAAACTTCACACAGGGATTCAGCCAGATGTGATATACTGTCCAAGTCCTCATCATCAGGAACAAACTGAGGAGAGAGTAAAATGTAATGCTTCATTTCAATTTTTAAAATTCTATTTATTATTCTAAACTAAGAATAAAGTGTGGGAAAAATAATTCTTGAAGAAATTATGTTTATAGAAATAAAATGATTTCAATATTGGAATTGTTCATTATATTTGCTTAGATTATGTTGTAAAAAACAAAATTCAAAATAAAAATGTGTTGTCTTCTGTCTTGTTTATTTTCACTTCATATGATACTTCTTCACATTCTCTCTTTTTCCAAAACTCCCCCATTTTTGTCAATTATTTGGGGGCAGTGAATCACTCTGTAGCATAGGATGGTTGCAAACTCAGAACGTAGCTCATGCTTGCCTCAAGATCATGGCAATCCTTGTGGCTCATCCTCCCAAGCATTAGATTACAATTGTATCCTCCAACACTTAGTTGCCCTTACAAAACTTTTCCTCTATGTTTTGTTCCATTTCCATTAAAATCAAGCTTAAATTTTATTTCCATGTATATTTTTCTGCTATTATTGATGAAATCTTCATCAAATAACTCCAGTAAGTGTCTAAAATTGTGTCAATTCTTTCTCTGTAATGGCTTCTTACACTGTTTACAGCAAAGAGAATACATTCCTATATAAAATAGTGTAGAAAAAAATGAAATTATCAGGAATACCCTGTAACAGAGCAACAAGAATTTAGATGCTCCCAAGGTATCATATTGTGCTGCTTATTTTTTTTTTGTCATCTCAGCTGTGAGGTGGCTACCAACCAACCCCACAGTTCCCCAGAGTTTTCTTGGGTGTGAGTAGTGGGAAATATTAGATAGAAGGATTTTAGATTGTAGAGAAAAGATAGAAATAAAGAATAGCCTCCAGAGGGCCTGGAACCTATTTCACCTGCCCCGACTGTCTCAGCCCCAGGGTATTTATAGAAAAGCTAAGGGGTAGAGCAAAAGACCTTCCCCCAGCAAAGCCATGTGCAGACCATCTCAGACACCTGCACTCAGGCCCGTGGTCCAATCATCCCCTGTATGCAGACCTGCTGGGTAAAGCCACAAGGAACCTGACAATGGGCTCCCACACTCAGTACACAATCTAAAGAGTTATCTGGGAAGAATGAAAGTCAGTTGATAAAATATTCCTATCACATTAATCTATAAGGCCTGTGAGACATTTTCTCAGTTACTGATTAAGATGGGATGACCCAAGCAATTGTGGTTGGTGCCATTCCTGGGCAGGTGGTCTTGCTGTGTATATAAAAAGAAGATAAACAAGCCATGGAAAGCCAATCAGTAATAGTGCTCCTCTGAGGTCTTTACTTTAGTACCTGCCTCCAAGTTTCTACTTTGAATTTTTGCCTTGGCTTCTGCAGATGATGTAAGCAGTAAAGTGAAACAAACCATTTCTCCCCAAGTTTTTTTTGGTTATAGTCTTCATCAAAGCAATAGAAACCTTTTTAGGACACATATTAATTCAAACCACCTTCTTACAAGTTGTTTATGTAGAAAGAACACTAACAAATCATANTGAATATATTTGATATAGCACTAAGTTTTGATATATGTTCCACTCTAGATGACAGGTTCTGTGGTGAGTTGGATGAGAATGGTAACCATAGCCTCATCCATTTGAATGTTTGGTTCACAGATCGTGGAAGAATTTCGAAAGGATTTGGAGATGTGGCCTTGTTGGACGAATTATTTCACTGGTAGTGGACTTTGAAGTTTTCAAAAACCCACACCATTCAGACTTAGAACTATCTACCTGATGCTTGTAGATCAGGACATAATTTCATGTCTTGTACCATGATCCCAACCATGATGGTCAGGGATTTACTCTCTAAAGCTGAAAGTCACCAACAAAATGTTTCTTATATAAACATCCTTGGACATATTGTAACTAAGACAGCTTTTCACCAGTTTAATTAACAGTGATAAGATCCAATGATCTTTGAAATGTGAGAAACCTGGGGCTGTTAGATTTGTCCCTTTTCAGTCTTACATAATCTAGTCTGAAGTGGATATATGAGTGGCACATGGCCAATTCATAGATAATTTACCCATAACTGAGAGTTTCATATACAGTGGAATTTTTGAATTCTGTAATTATTTTATGTGGTTNGTAGGCATATACAAGACCAATTATTATCATACCACCTTATATTGTAAAAGCATTAATATTTTATCAATAGAGTTTAAGAAGGAAATATGATTTCTTAATCAGTAGAGTAGAATTGTCCCTCTGTCTCCTAGTATACCATTTATAGAAATAAAATATAACTTTGTTTAAAGAAACAATCTAATAATAAACTATATATATTTTGTTAAATTTCAATACAATATATTGTTATTATTAGAGTGATGAACTATTCAATTGTTTATATTTAAATTATATTTAACTCTATTCTGTTTTTAACAAATTTTTTACAAGTAAATGTGTTTTTACAATATTTTTTTTTCTCTGCATCATTGTGTGGTTAGTACCTGAAGAGGCCAAAGTGTGTGGGGCATCAGATAGTAAGAAACTCGACTTATAGATTGTTGGGAGACACCATGTGGATTCTGGGAATTGAAGCCCAATATTTTGGAAGAGCAGCCTGTGTTCTTAACTGCTGATTCATCTCCCCTGTCCCTCATCCACCATTCTTGATTAAATGTCTATATGAAACACAGTTCAGAGCTGTGGTCAATTATTATTGATTTTATTATGTATTTAGCTTGCATTTTTATTTTAAAAGAGTACTAAACAAATAGAAGTTTTTACTATATGGAGTAAAGATGAAATGATTTTATTAACTAAAAAGGCTGCTTTAAATTCCGTATAGACTCTCTGGATTTCATTGGCTTTGAAATTCATGTGCCATAGTAGGAAAAATTTTGGGTAGGAATTAAAGAGTTATATTTAGTATGGCCTTTATAATTAAATAACCAATAATTTGTGTGTACATATTAGTGCATTTCTTAGTATTTTGTTTTGTTTTGTTTTGTTTTGTATCCCTTTGCTTTGCTGTTGTTGTAATAGAGTATCCTGGCCTTGCTCCCATAGAAAATAATAAAGGAGAAAGATTTTTTTTTAGTTCATATTTCATCACTGTGGTGAAATGAAGTCAGAAGGAATTTGTACAAACTGATCATAACATAGCTATATCAGAAAACAGAAAGCAATAAAGGAATGCATGCATGCAAGGAAGGGCTCAGTTCCCCTCTCTAAATTTGTACAGACCAGGATGAATAAGCTGAGGAGGAGGAGGAGGGAATGGTATTGTCAAGTTGTGGCCAGATCTTCCCATAGTGCTCAACATAGTAAAGATAATCCTTCACAGGCTTTCTTAGAATCTCTTTTTCCAGGTGACTTGAGACTGTGTCAAATTGACAATGAAAACCAACCATCACTGTGCATGTGGTGTGTGTGTGTGTGTGTGTGTGTGTGTGTGTGTGTGTGTGCGTGTGCGTGTGTGTCTGTGTTTGAAGGTGTGCAGCATACAGCAGTGTTTATTGGAGGTCAGAGGACAACTTACAGAAATCAGTTCCCTTATTCCACCATATGAGATCAGGGAATTTAATTCATGTATTCAGATCTAATGGCAAGCGTCTCCATTCACAAACATTTTTCTGCTCTTTAATCTTAGTATTGTTATATGCAAGCATTTTCCAGTAGATATTGATCTATTTTATGATATTAATTGAGCATGAGCAAATTCTTGTGTTCTATCACATCTAGTACAAAAAGAAATGAAGGAAAATATTTTTTAAAAAAATAATAAAAGATTTTAGAAAGACAGATATACATATACATCAATTTAGAGATATATGAAAGGAAGTTTATTTAAAAATTGGCTCATATAATTTTGGGAGCTGAAAAATTTTATAGTAAGTTCAAATTACTAGCTTTGAGAAGTCATTACAATTCTGAAAATAAAGAAAAAAAATTTAAATTCCTATTAAACAGCATATACAGTTTGTCTAATTATCGAAAAATGTTAATGAGGAGCCAGAAAACACTGCTACTATAATAATATTAAGCTGTAAAATCAGAAAAAAAAAACTGAATGCATTATTTTCACAAATGCTCTATACATACAAGAGAAGTAACAATCTTAATATTTTGATGTTCTCCAAGTGAAGATTTCTGAACTACTGAGGTTGAAATACATGGAGGTGTATTACATGTGTGTGGCATGTAATAGTAGAACAGTAATAGAACATTTGTATTAAAGTCCCACAAAGATAGCTCATGTGAAGGCACTTGCCTGCATACCTGACAACCTTAGATCAATCCCAGGCACCTACATGCTAAAGAAGAAACCTGACACCACAGATTGTCTTCTGACCTACAAAAGCATAATCATGCCATTGCATGTGTGTGTGTGAACACACACACACACATACACACACACACATAAATTTTAAAAACAATATTTAAAAAGTATATAGTCTCATATAAATTGTTTAATTATAGCCCTTGAAGATACTTTTTGTACTGTGTCTTCGATGAATATTGCTAATTAAATTGTTCTAAACATCCACAATAATCATTTCTTTAAGAAGCAATAGAAAATTGTATCAAGCTTCGATATACCGAAAGTATTGCAAAACTAACAGATGAAAGACTAATACATTTTACTAAACATAGATTCTAGAAAGTTGTTCTCTGACTTCCACATACGTAGTCTGGCACAAACATAGAAATTTAGCTTTAGAAATAGACATTAAATATTTTAACATTGTACTGTATGGAAGCACACACATGTATTTTAATTTATACCTATATTCCAGAGTAAGTTCTTCCACAATTCTCTATCCAGACCTCTGGTATTCCTGCCAGCTGTCTTCTACATGCACTGCTACCTTACTGCAAATGCACAGCAACAGAGACCTTTGCTCCAGTGACTGAATGACNTTCTCCTGGTTGTATCCTACCACAACAGACATAGACATAATTCTACCAGAAGCCAGTGTCAATTTCTCATGATTAAAGAAGCTAGAATCAGGGCCATCCATATATTTCAATGCAAATATGTTTGAGAAAATAACATATAATACATTATGTAAACATATTTTGAATGAATAAACACAATCAACTAACTTTTCAGACATCTGTTCGAGCTTGTGGCAGTACCTCAAATTTACATATTTAACTGCTTTTAGTCAAGGCTTAATTTTACCCTCTGTATTATTAGACTCTAACCTTTAAACTGAAAAATACATTACTTTCATGGCACAGCTAATGATAATGATCATTTATAAAATTCAGCTGCACTTCTTTTGACAACCTGAAAAAAAAAGCACAGAAGAGCCAATGATGGGGAGAACTCTAATGCATATTCCAATTCCATTCTTATGTTATCAATGAAAGATTTGAAACTTGAAATATTTGCATAACTATGCTTCCAGTCACATGAAAATGCAGAAATTCTAACCACAAGATGCATATTATACCTACTAAATGGCATAAATCTGCCATCGCTTGTAGTTTATGTGCCCTAGAGTTCAAGCAATCATGCAGTATGAGTTTTATGCTTTGCTTTCTGTTTTTATTTTGCATACCGTACCTTGCTTTTAATCCATTTCTGTCAAAGAAACACAAACATATAGCAGGATCTAAGCAAAAATTTCAAGCTTAAAATAGAAGAAGTTTCAGAATCAGTATCCTAGTTCACCTCCCAAACTGTTAATAAGAATGAGTTACTTCTATTAAAAACAAAACAAAATAAAACCATGAACCAGACAATATATTCATGTGCTTCTTTAGATAAAGTATGTTATAGAAAATATTGTTTGTTTGAGAGCAGTTGAAAACAAAGAATTTTTCTAAACTCAATTTAAACACACTCATTTTGTTCATTCAAGAGGTAGCTTGAACCCAATATTCTTAGTGCATGAGGACAAGTTGCTTAATCAATGGCTGTAGCCTCTATTTTCAAAAACTGTGTAATCCTGAAAGAATACATACAATAAAAAAGGTTAGAGGTGTTGAAGTGATATAAAACTACATCGAATTTAAAATCTATTACTGATGAGTGTTCATTGGTAAAATATGTATAAACATTCTTTTCCTTTGTTTCTCCTTCCCTTAAGAGAAAAAGTGCCTTTAGAATAGAATCTTTTATTTTAAGATTTTAAGGTTTTCTTTTTGTTTTTTTTTTAAATGTGTATGTGGGTATGTGCTTTTAAGTCAATTTTGCTAACAGGCCAGAAGATGGAGTTGATCCCAGAATCAAACTCAGATCTTCTGGAAGAGGTGAAACCATTTCTAACCTCTGAGCCATCTTCCCAGGCTTTGCCTTTGGCATCATGACAGTTTTTAAATACATACAAATTCCTAGGAATCAATTCTAAGACCTAAAGAAAACATAACGACAATAATAAAATTTTCAAATTGTTCTATAGCATCTATTCCTTTTTCTTGGTATATTACCTCAAGAGGCAAGGAGCCCACACTCTTTGTTGCATAAAATATCATAATAATGGAGATGCTCTGCTGAGGTAGCTCTGTGTATGACTCTGTGGAAAGCTTCACTAAAATTCAGGTTTCGGTCACCGTGTTGTATTATCAGGAGTGTGAATTAGAGTTCCTCCATGTGCTAATTTAAGAAAGAGGCCCTGCAGAAATTCAGCTGTACTCACAGGACTAAAATATTTGTTTTGATTTTTTTCTCCTATTTTTGACAAACAGATTTTTGAGACATAATTTGAAAACATTTGTTTTAAGATTTGGTTTGAAATAATTGGCATGCCATAAGTTGATAACTATTACAAAGTTCTTTACCTGGATCTACTGAGGCTAGTATACTCTCAGCAAAATCACAGTACTGGCTATAGGACAGAGAAGAGAGCAGAAAGGGGCATGGAAGAGTCCTGTTGCAAAAGCTGCAAAGTTTATTGACTTATGTACTCTATATAGTGCTTCATGTAGACCTTAGTGTTGCTATGTAGACAAGGGCAACATTGTGGCTGATTGCCCTGTCTCTACCTCCAGCGTGTTGGGAGTCACAGATGTGAGACATCACTCCTGACTGTAAGAGCCTGACATATTTTGATGATGGTTTTAAAGAGTGTATGAAAACGGTTACATGAAAAAGATGGCAGAAGTCAGGAGTTGTTAGTAGAAAATGAAGGGACCTCCTCAGTACTTGAGCCAGTGACCAAATGTGGAAGATACTTTGGCCTCCAATGTGGAGCATATACACAGAGTCCACTGCTTGCAGCATGTGGTGGTGCAACTCTTTTGAGAGGCCTTGTTGTGCAGTGAATTACTTGAGCAGCCAATCATACTAGGTAAAATCATCTGCATTAGGGTACAGTAAATTCTCTAAACTGGGGCAGTAAATGCAGCTTCTGCATGGTACCCTGGTACAACTGACATGAGTCTAGGCCCTCCCAGAGCTGAAGGGGGCAAAGCCAGCTACCAGCACCACATTGCAGGCTTCAAGAAGGCAATAAAGTCANGTCCAGACTAAGAAATCCCCATTAACAGATACAGTATATTTTAAAATGTGCTGAGATGCTAAAGCAAAGAAAGAAAATGGGTATGGACAGTCATAGAAAAACATAGTTTAAAAATAATAAAGTCTTTAAAGAAAGAATAAAGTAAAATAAAAAGAATAAGCCACATACAGATGGGAAATATTCACAGGGTTTCTGGATCCTGTATGGTACTTTGTTAACTGAGTATTTTACATGCTAATATATAATGAACAATAGGTTCTGAGAAATACTGGATTATGGAAACTGCTAAATTAAACCAACCTATATATTTTAAGAATGTCTTAACTTCAAAGTGAAAGTCAGAAAAAAATGCTGCATTGGGGAAGAGTTTATGCCTCTGTTTCCATGGGAGGGGGAGTTGTGGTTCTCTTCAAAATTAATAAAGATCAAATTTGATCAGAGAGACATCCTGAGGCTCTTGGCTGCAGACACGAAGGGGAAAGAAAGTCAACAAAGACCACAATAAAGGTGATATATAATCTGATGACTTGACATGGGAACAACTTTGAGACTGGATGAGACATGATGAATATTCTTGGCTTCAGAATCTTCATTACTTTTTATCACATGCCATGATACAGATTTTGTTATACAGTCCAAACAGACTTACAAAGTTGACA
>LZPO01067505.1:0-16140 GCA_001675575.1 Neotoma lepida
TAAAGAAAGGCTCACTGTGTACCCAATCTGGCCTTGAACTAAAATCTTCTGCCTTAGTCTCATGAATGTTGTGACTACAGGTGTGCACTATCTCTCCTACACTTCAACTTAATTGCAACTTGTAAATTGCATATCTTTCTTAAAATTATCATCATTTGAAAATAGTGAATCATGGGTTACTGTTTCTGTGGATTTTAATTATAGTCTTAAGTGGTAAAGAGTTTCCAGGATGCCTAAAGCATATTTTGTTGCAAAATCTCATCTGTAGTTATAACTTCAAGGTCACTTGAAAGTGATATGTTGGTAGGAAATAATGCTTCCAGGTTTTTCCAGTAGTGATGGGTTTATATACAATCACATTCTTACCTATTAACATTGTGACTCGTGGTGTGTTTTCTGAGGTAGCTGGCCAGGACTAGTGTTGGAAGTTACAGCTTCAGGACAAAGTGACTATCTGGTTAAGTGGCTCGCTTGGATTTGTTATTACTGGCACTGAGTCAGGCACTAATTGTAGTGGTAATCTAAAGGTTATTTTGGAATTCATTATTTCTAGACCCTAAAAGAACTTTAATCTCTATGTAAGTCCCAATATTATTATGAACTTACCAATACTTATTATCAAGATTCTTAAGGCCTGATTACTATTCAAAAGTATGAAAGTTAATCCTGAGGCTGAGATTGAGTCCGGTATACTTTTTTTGTTGTTTATTAAATCTCATCTTTAAAGGAAATTTTCTGAGTATTTATTTTCAGTTGTGAATAACACAAGTCAAAACTGTAGACTCTAGGACTTTTCCTAAAAACAGGGATCCCAGTGTAATGCATTACAATAAGATACATTTATAAAATTATTATAATAGAGAAGTTATGTGAGAGCATAAACAAGCCAAACCAGTGCAACCTGAATTGTACCCAAGGGAAGGAAATAACTCTGGAGGGCACATAGGGCCAGAAGGCAGGAAGTTTATTTTGGAAAGCTGCCAAATCAATGGTATTGTATTAAAAATCACCATGGCCTAAGATTGCATGTGATTTAGGATTTTGAGTAGTGGAAATTCTCCAGATTCTAGTGTGGAATGTTTTCCATTTTTAGGGAAAGTACTTGCTATCCTTGTGCCATGTAATTAGGTTAAATAATGGCTGAATCTCCTAAACAGATGCTAATCAAGGACCTAGAATAATTTTATAAGACTGTTTCCTACAGGAAGTCAGATTAAAAATGGGGCTCTAAAAAGTGATGATGTCAGAAAGTCCTGGATACTCAGAATACAAGGGACTGTGGAAGATGCCCTCCTAATGGAAACAATCATTTTAGTCCCTTGTCCTGTAGCTCTATAACACACAGCTAACTGTGTAATTATCACTGGAGACCACTGAAAGAACAGGCTGCACAGCTCTTCCTTATAGGTATTCAGGACCCATGGTAGGAACCACTTTCTTTCACAGACTATTGCTACTGTGAATAACCTTGAGCTCTTTGAGTACTTTTTAGTCCAGATTAAATTACGACAGACATTGGGCTTTAAATATAAAAAATGAACTTTAAAAATATGCTTTAATGTATAACACCCCTTCCACTCATGTAATCTAAAAACTGGTATGTGAGAAATTCCTATTTTTTTTAAGGTTAGGTTTTGTGTAAGTGCAGTTGTGCTTGTCTGTCTGTCTCTGTGTGTATGTGCNTGTGTGTGTGTGTGCATGTGAGTGCACAGCTGTGTTTGTCTGTGCCTATGGATGATGGAGGTTGATTTTGGATGTCTTCCTCTTAGGCTCCATCTTATTTTTGAGACAGGGTTCCCTACTGAACCAGGAGCAGACTGTTTTGCATAGAGTGGCTAGCTAGTGAGTTCTTCCACCCTCACCATCCACCTTTCTCCAGCACTAGAGTTACAGAAGCATACTTACACCTGGCTTTTTTTGTGGGTGCTGGGGATTCGAACTCAGGTCTTCATGCCTGGATAGCATACACCTTACCTACTGAATTGTTGCCTAGGTCCCAGGTTTTATGTTTTTATCGATATTTAGTCATGCTCTGAAACGCTAATGATGAAACCCAAGGCTCATGCCTGCTAAGCTAGTACTGTACCACTGAATTACACCTAGAGTTGGCATTAGATTTCGCAGAGTAGAACAGCAAACCTGGACTAATGGTGATTTAATGCAACAAATTTTTCTTTTCTCGAATAAAAGTCCACAGAGTTAATGCAGTTGTGATGTAGTGGATCTGAGTGCCAAGGATACAGATTCTTCATGTGTTTAGATTCCAAAGTTACCGTATGAGCCAAGATGGCAGTTGGAGCCTGACATTACATTTTCAGGTGGAGGACAGTTCCTCTCTTTAAAAGACATTGCTTTGGTGATCACACATTACTTTTAAGCCACTGACTAGTTGGCTATTGCATGGTCCTATGGCCATGACAGGCTGTAAGGCAGTCTAGGATATTAGGTTCTGTAGGCTCTTCTTGTACTAAGGCAAAACTTGGAGGTTTTGACTTAAGGAATAGAAGAGAGAGAGTAGAGGAGACAGGCAGTGGATTCTCTCTGAGACAAATGAACGATTTAAAAGCAAGAAGCATGTTCCTTCCATGCTCATGGAAGCTGGAGATGCCTCTGATTGCAAGGCAATGGTCACAACAGAAAATGAGTGACCTCAAAGCCATTGACAAAAACATCTTAACCTAACTATCTACATCTCTAAATTCTAAGGGTGGTGGTTGATTCATTAGTCTGCTCCAGCAACAGTGCTTGGAAAAAGTCAATCACTGTTATTTTAAGTACCAGTGACACTGCCCAGTGAAGGCTAGAAACCTCCATAGAATTTTCTAGAACTCATAGATTATGAGAGAGGTGGTGACCGTGAGGGCAATAAGCAGAGCTATGCTTAATAATAGTAAGAGGTCCTCAGAAACTAGTCCTCAGGGCTCTGCCTGAGACACACCCACTGTGATTATGCTAACCAATGAACCATTTTCCATGAGTTCCAGAACTGCTTGCTGTTCCTCTTGCATGACCCTTGACTGTTGTAGAATACTATTTTCAGGTGTGTTACTTTTGTTTATGTTACATTTGTTTAACTCTATGAAGCTGTGTTACTGTGCCTGTCTAAAACACTGATGGTCTAATAAAGAGCTGAACGGCCAATAGTGAGGCAGGAGAAAGGATAGGTGGGGCTGGCAGGCAGAGAGAGGATAAATAGAAGAAAATAGGAGAACTCTGGGAGTAAAAGTAGAAGTAGCCAGAGGAGGAGGAGGACCCAGGGGCCAGCCACCCAGCTACATAGCCAGACACAGAATAAGAAGGAAAGAAAAGGTATACAGGAATAGAGAAAGATAAAAGCCCCTGCCTGAGGCCAAAGGTAGACAGTCTAATTTAAGAAAAGCTGTCAAAAATAAGCCAAGCTAAGGCCGGACATTTATAATTAAGAATAAGCCTTCGTGTGTAATTTATTTGGGAGCTGAGTGGTGGGCCTCCCAAAAGAGTAAAAACCTCCAATAACACCTGACCCTGCAGAATTCCTGTTCCTGATGGCAGCAAATGTGTGGTTGTCCAAGCGGTTATACGTGTCACCTCGAGTTTGTACTTCTGTAAGAAGGACAATAATTGATGGGCCAGTGACTATGAGCTGTAATTTTATGCCTGTCTGTAGAGGTCAAAAATAAAGTTAATTACCTTATTTTACCAATATTAAAAAACATTCATTATATCAAAGGAGTAACAAAAATAGAAACATCCAGGGTAAGTTTTGCTTTTCTTGAGATAGTTGTTAGATTAACAAATTAATAGAATTAATAGATGACATAATATAAACAGTAGCCCTGAATGTTGTGGGCTTACTGTTTGCTGACTATGACACTGAGTTACTTACGGGCTTTTCTCACAGAAATCTGTATAAGATAGACAGTATTAAATTTTCCATTTTACAGAAAGAAAACTGAAAATTAGAGCAGATTGACCTTGGAGTCCAAGTCTGTTTGACTTCAGGGTGTGTGACACAGAAGGGATTGTGCCTGAAGACCAGGTGCCTGGGATTCAGACAGCTTTGCAGTTAGAGTGCAGTTCCTGCACGATTGACACTGGTTGCAGAGGTGCTTTCTTGCCGTGTTGCCATGTGGAGAAGTGTAAAAGCACGTTGGTGAATTGAGAATTTTCTTTAGCTTTGAACATTTCTTTTTCATAGAGAAAGCAAGATGTCTGGTGATTGTGTAGTTTTCATTTGCAAGGACAGTTTTATTTTTTGAAGGTCACATGAATTATGCAAGTGAAGCCTTTTCCCTTCCTTCCCTGCCCCTCAGACTTTGCACAGTCGTTTAGAATACTTAACTCTAGGGCTCATTCAGTGTCTGAACCCCTAAGTTCCTTTGTGTTTGTTTACAGTTAATGTGTTAAGAGCCATTGGCATTTGAAGATCATCAGAAGTGAAGATAAAAGATCTCAAAAATTATAATGTAAGTGAATGGGAAACTACAAAAAATAGCAGAAATTAATATTGCCAGTACTATCTTTGGAATCCAGTATTTTATCCCAAATGAAATTTGTGCACATGAGTAATCAGTGACTTCAAACTTTAATCTTAATTCCACGTTCCAGTCCAGAACATCCTGTGATTTCTTCTACCTGGGGAAAGCAGTCATTAAGTTTTAGTCACCTAGTAATTTTCCATTAGGGTTTGGGNTATCAGGGTGCTTCTGTGTACTTCCTCCCTTTCCTTCCTTAGGACTTTGAAGTTTGATATGACAACAGAATGAATAGGGTACAAATTATATTTATGGGGAGACTTTGTTTTCTGNCAGCAGATACGTATGTGGTTTATGTCTTAGTCATAAAGAGGACAGTTAGATGCAAGCCTTCTCCCTCCCTTTTCCACCTGCTCCTTTCATCTCTTTATTTCTTTCTGATCTTTGAGTATTCACTATATCTTTTTAATCTTTGGGCTAGATGCTGCATTTTTTTTTTTTCCTCCCGAAACAGAATCTGGGCTCATTGTGGCTGTGATTTCTGATCCTCTAGCTTCTACCTCCCGAGTGCCAGGACTACAGGAGAGCATCATTGCACTTGACTTATGGGATTCTTTGAATCAAACTCCAGGCTTTTTAAATGCCAGGCAAGCTCTCTACCAGTTAGTTTCTGAATTCTTGATAGCTTGGTGCTGTGACAGCTACATTACTGTTGGGTTCATCAGGACCACTCAGTGCTTTTTCAGATGCACATTTTAGTTCAGGTGGTACTTGGTGAACATTTAGTGTGCAGTTTCTAGCCCATTCTGAATCATCACTAACAGGTCTAAGAGTCTGTACTGAAGTTTGAGAACCGTCAGTTCAGATGCTTTTTGGAGTCTTAGTCAGCTCTAAGAGTTTGCAGATGAGGGAAGGACATTGGGAAGTTTATTTATCCAAAGACAGTTAATTATGGGGGGCTAGGGAAGGTTAGTGTTTTTTCTTCAAAGTCGTCATGGGTCTTGTAGTATTTTTTGCTTGGCTAGACAGCTGCACTGTACTTCATATTTATAAGCCCCTCCTCCATCTCACATGTTAGCATCATAACCAGTCCACCATTGTACCTGGAAAAACCTAGAAGCCACAGATATACCATTTTCCTGAATATTGCACACTGTTTCTTGGTCTTTAGCCAGATGTACCGCTGATTGATTTTGAAATCATTGGGTAATAGTTTGGTGGAGAAAGAGCACTGTTTTTTGTATGTCAGACATTCATAGTCTTGTCTGGATTGAGTGTTATATGCTTCTGAAGATCTGACGTCTTTTTTTTAGCGTCTGTAAGTGGGAGGTGTGGGTTAGCTGTGCTGTGAGCAGCTCTGTTCATTGTTTTTCTCCCCATGGCTCTGTGAAGTACAGTGTTAGGAATTGCTGAGTTTGCTATGTATGGAACCACAGATCTTGCCACCGAAATTAACTTGTATTTGTAATATTTTGTAACAGTGTATTTATAATACATTGGTATTTATTAAAAACTCTTAAGGAATGTTTTGAACCATACATTTTGAATTAATTTCATTATTTTACATATTTTATGTTGTGTCTTATAGTTCCTAAATTATACCTTGTATTTATAACTGAAGTTAGCCCAGTTTTTTAAAAAAAATATTGTAATGTTGGAATTATAAGAAAGTTAGATTACTACTCAATTTCTGAGTGTTTTGAGGTATGTCTCAGTTAGAGGATGCTTTTCAGGTGTTAATAATTTACTTTTGTGATGTGGGGATCCAAGTTGAGGCTTGCANAGGCTCAAAGTGCTTCTTGTAAGTAGTTGTTCANCTCTGCACACTTATTATCCTTGGCTTCACAGATACCATTCCATTACCATTAGTTTTGTAACCATAGGCTCCAATTTGCAAATAGATCATCTCCAAAAAGGTACTTAGTCTGGGAATGTAGCTCATTGGTAGAGCAGTGCTTGGCATTCACATGTTCAGTCCCCAGCATTGAAAAGGAAAAAGAAAGAAAAAGAGGACTTTATGTAGTGTTCATTCTCTTCTAAAAGAATTTACTTAAGAAATTTCATACATGCTGAAAGATACTTCAGAATGACACTACTAGACACTACTCATGACCTGGGAAATGTTTGGAAAACTAGAATATCACAGCTGTAATGTAACTGTTACCTACAGAGTTGCCTTATTATTTAATTGTAAATGTTTGCTATTGATTTAGTTTAAAATCAGAATGAAAAATGTATACATTGATCTCTTGACCGATTTCTTATTTCTGTGCTCAGATTTTATTAAGTATTTAAGCATATGTTGTTAAAGTAATCTTTATATTGAGGTTACACAAGTAACCTCAATTTCTCTTTCAATACGTAAGAGTCTGTGGTGGATGTCATCTACTTGACAGACTCTAGAACCACCTGGGAGATGGGCACCTGACATGCCTGTGGGGTTATCTTGATTATGTTATTCCACGTGGGAAGGCCCATCTAATAGAGGACGACTCTATGGGCAAGGGAGCCTTGACTACGCAAACGCAGAAAGTGAGCTGTGCTCTAGTGCTTTCATCTCTGCCTCCACTCTGGATGTGAGTAATCAGCTGTCTCGGGCTCCTATTGCTGTGACTTTGCCGCCACGATGGCCTTCACCTTTTCGCTGAAATCAACTCTTTCTTCCTGAAGTTGCTTTTGTCAGGTATCTTTTCACAGCAATGGAAAAAAAACTGGAACAGTCTTGGTGATCCGTTCAGGCTATCACCTTCAATACATAAAATACGCAAGTCAGAAGATTTCTTTCTGCAGATATTCATGAAAGAAAACGATTAGCAAATAAATAAATAAATGTATATTCACTCATCTATTCAGTGTAATCACAGTAGCTAATGAGCATGCAATTAGATGTCAGTTTTTTTTTTTTTTTTTTTTTTTTTTTTTTTGGTTTTTTCGAGACAGGGTTTCTCTGTGTAGCTTTGCGCCTTTCCTGGAACTCACTCGGTAGCCCAGGCTGGCCTCGAACTCACAGAGATCCGCCTGCCTCTGCCTCCCGAGTGCTGGGATTAAAGGCGTGCGCCACCACCGCCCGGCTCTAGATGTCAGTTTTATAGTTGCAAAGCTGTTTTGCTTATGCGGTCTGTGATTTCTCAAGAGAGCCCTGATTTGATAGATAACAGACTCAAAATTTTCCAGTGTCCCTGCTAATAAAAGATGGAACTGGAATTTGGATTTTCGCATAAGTGCTCTGCCGTTTTTACTCCCAATATAAATTATAGAGAGGAAGTGGTAAAAGTTCTTGAGGTGTATATTTTGCTGATTAAAGGAAATTTCTTTTGGAAAGTTGATGAGAGGCTCAGTCTAACTACAAAGTTAAGTCCAACTACAAAGATCTTACTTTATCTAGGTCTTCTCTTTCCCTTTATTCATTTAAAACGACTTCAGAAAAATAAAAAAGTCATTCCTCAGTCCTGTTAGAAGAATGGAGAAAAAAATGAAAAGAGCAAGCTAGAAGTAATGACTTTATGGCAACCAACCAGTCTGGTATGTAGGGAACCGTGTTCAAAAGTATGGATGCACACCGTTGTTGGGTAGGAATCCAGGAGTGATGACTAGGGTGTTAACTTTTCCAGGCTGGGAAGAGGATAGGCTATGGTGTATACTTTCTTAGTGCTTTGGCTTAGTGATGGGAAAACAAGCAAACAACAACCCAACTCTACTTCCTCATCTTTACCCAAGACTTTGAAGTCTGTGTGGAAAGTTAGTTAATTAGAAGGACAGTGACTTGTGCAGTAATAGTAGTGCTTGTCCTGGGAAATTACCTGCATAGCGTAAGCAGTGAATTCACATTTGCAAGTAGCATGAAAAAATTATACAATAAGTCATGTATTAAGACACAAATGGGGGCTGGGGAGGTGACTCAGGTCAAGTGCACTTGTTGCTGTTGCAGAGGACTCAGGTTCAGTTGTCAGCACCTACATGGCAGTTCACAGCCATTCATAACTCCAGTTCCAGGGGATCCAACATGTCTTCTGACCTCTGCAGGCACTAGGCATGCATCCGCATATGGTGTACAGATGCATATGCAAGCAAAACACTCACACAAGCAAATGTAAAAAGTATCAGTGCACANCCTTTCTGTGCTTGCTGAGATCAGAGTGTTACCCAGATCAAAGCTTTACTCTCTGAGCTGACTACCAGTGCAGACTTCAGATAACCAGAGTTATAATCTGAAAAATTCATTTTAGACGCTTTCTCTCCCTTAACTGATATGTAAGGAACTTCCCCTGTAGGCTACTTGTAGTCCACTTAAGTACTAATTTAAGCTGCTTTCTGAATACAAATNGGTGGTTTTTAATAAAATAGATTTGGAGGAGTATTTTAGGACTGCTGTGGCTGCCTGGGTTGGTGCTGGTGCTTAGCCCCTGCTGCTGGCCTCACTCTGATTACAGTGCTTTGGTGTTTACCAGTTCTGTTAAGCCATACTGTGGGAAAAACAAGTATAAATTGGTTGTTCAGATTTATGTTGGAATTAACAACAGTTCACATGCACTGGATTGATCTGGAAATAAAATGATACCAATGTAACTGTCCTGGATGACCTACTCTTACTTGGCATTTTCCAAAGTGCCAACCAGCATCAGCCAAGGCTGTCAGAGCTCAGGTCCACTTTGTTCTCTGAATGAAGACTCATTTCTGTCAGGCACTGTGATGAAACATCCTTTCTGACACCTCTCTTGTCCTGTAGATTGGTTACATTTTGGTTACATTTAAACATGTAGAGCTGGCATAGCATTTAAAAACTGANAAAAAGTGCACATCACTGTGTTCTGGGTGAAGTTATTTTCTGTTTTGGAGACAGATATTCGGACAGTAAGTTTTTTGTGTTACAAAGCACACTGCAGGCCTTTAAGTAAAATTTTCAAAATGACTAACAAGCACAAGCACATACAATGCTTAGGAAGGACACTACAGTCCATTGTGTGAGTGTTGAGAGCAAAATTTGCATTCCTAGAAAAGCTTTCTCCCAATCAGAATACAGAACAAGTTCTTTAATATTCGTGGGGGACAGCATTAATAACAAGAAAACACTCTGAAAGTACTGCTTCTTTTCATGGGTTACTCAACACAAATTTAATGGGCAGTGAGAGAAGCTGTTTAAACAAGGCAAGTGGTTTAGATCTTCNTGTAACAACTGTGGTCAGCTGACCTGGGAGTGGGAGAAACATGGCCGATCCTGATCTTGAGACTTGTTTACAAGGAGTGTGAGAAGCAGGTGACGTGAACAACTTTCTGTGCTATTTTGAGTTAAGCATGTGTGATGCTAGTTACATTTCTAGTATCTCTAATTTTCACTTTACAGGAAGTGTTTCACTGACTTTAGGAATAGTGGATTAGGAGGCATTAGGGGCATGAATATTGGAATCTGTTAATGCTTGGATTTTATTTTCTGTTTATTGTTGTTGAGTGCTGCCAAGTGACGAGGGACAAGGAAGTAGTGATGCTTTTATTAACAGTCCAGCAAACCAGTGTGTTAGAGACAGTGCTTTACAGTGCTTTACTGTTGTTCTCATTACAAAACGCTGTGGTAGACTTGGCTTTGTGATTAAAGCTTGGATCAGCCTTTTTGAATGGATTGAAAGTTGTGCATGGAGTGTGAGTGCCTGTGTGTGTGTGTGTGCGCGCTTTTAAATTTTTCCCTAATATTTGTACTCTAAGGTTTAGTGTTGACCAGAAATATTTTGAGTTTAGAAATTTATCAGTTTTCCATTGTACATTAAGACACTTTATAGTGTAGAGCTAAGTGAAGATGGGCTTTTAGGCCCAACTGGTTGGTTTGATTTCTTTTTTTAGTAGTTCCTTATTTCTGATTTCATCCTGTTACTTTTCTGGTATGGTGCTCTTGTATTTCCACAGTGCTGTTGAACACTTTCTACTAGTTCAATATTAAACACTACTTTTATATAGTATCAACATTTTATTGTGTGGATAGAGAAAGAGGTTAGATTAAGTTGAATTTATTTGTCAGGTGGTGAAGCCAAGATTCTTTGACGGAAAGCTCATGTGTCAGCCACTGGATTCTGTCTGTATTTTTCCCCTTGTTTACTTTACGTCTTTTATGAACTTGCATTCTCACATCAAGCTATGATAAGATGCCAGCTTATCAAACTAGCACCTTCGTTAGCCTGCCAGTCTCTAAGATAGCGAACCTACTCTGTACAGTATATGAGACACAACAGCATATGTTGGTTATGTGGCAAAAACAAGGAAAAGCGGAGGAAAAGAGATTTGAGAAGTTCCTGCTCCTCAAATGGAGAGGAAGAGGGAGAGAGTAGGAGGGCAGTTAGCTGACCCTGCAGTTGGAGGTGGAATTCCTCAGGACTGCATCTTTCTGGGAAGCTGAAGTGAGGTATAGGGATGTTTGAGGTGACGTGTACACCCTGCTGTCTGCGGACATTATTGTTTTCTTTAGGAGCATTAACAAAGGATGCTTGTAAGTCTAGTAATGTTGTCTCAGTCCTTCCATAGGTACTCAGAGATACCAACATTCATTTATTTAGGATAGATTTTCTTAATTTGCAAGTTTGCATCCTAATCACTTCTGAAATATGTGTACCTGGGAGACAGGAGCTCCCAAGTAAAAGAAACCCCAGGAGAGTAGAAGGTCCTTTATGTTATCTTTTGATACCATTTTGAAAAGGACAGAGTAATTCCTGTCTGCCTGCCTATACCTGGCTTATGTTACTGTTCACATTAGTACTGCACTTTGTGGTAGTAGTTTTGAATAGGGCAACAAAGGAAAAGGACACTGATACCACAGATGAACAGGTGTGAGCATGACTGAGTCAGATGACTGGTTCTGTCAGGTTCTTGTGGTGGATGAAGCACTGCCACTGGCAGAGAGTGGGGGATGGCTGGGTGTGGAGACAGAGTGCTCTTGCTGTTCTTTGCCCTCCTTTTCTGTTCATTTACATTCTGTTCTTTCAGAGGTATGTGGGATGCATGGACTCATTTTTTTCTGAAACCAGAAATTAGCATTCAAATAATACCAGCTTTATTCTTCTTATGTAGGAATTAAGAAGAATATAATTGGGATAGAAAGAGATTGGCTTCCATTTTTTAGAGTAATGCTGAAAATTTAGATAAATGCATTTGTAGTAGGCATTAAGCCCAGGGGTCTTGCTTCTACCAGGCCAGCACACAACCATTAAGTTACACCCCAGCTGTTTGTGAGTTGTTAATGGTCTTCTTATGGAGTAATAGTCAGAATTTAATACAGTAGAGTAAAATTGTAGTGCTGTTGTGAGGGGCATTTCTCATAGGAAAAGTTGTCTACGTGAATAATGTAAAGTGTAATTGATGTCTTGGACAGTGCTGGCTATATTCTGACTAGCTTTGCCGTAATGCTTCATGAATTTTTCTAAGATTTGTGCTGTTTATGCTTCTGTCATGACATAATGTGCTTGACTCTCTGAAGAGAGACACTGCTGCTCTGGGCCATGGAGCATTGCGATCACTTCTGTTGCAGAGCACAGTCAAGTCTGTGTTGTTTTGAATATTACTGATATTTACATGTTATCCATGGAAGTGGCTAGTTATGGCTTTGAGCTATGTCAATAAATATTTAATAAGTATGTGTGTGTTTTGTGTTTATATGAATGTNTTTATGTTTATATGTGTTTTTATGTGTGTATGTGTATATTTATATGTGTATATGTGTGTGTGTTCCCATTGAAAGATGTACAGGAATAGAAGAATTTGATCTTAGTTTAATTTTAGTTCTTAACTCTCCTTACTGGCTTGAGCAAAAAGGCCCACACTAATTGGGTATGAAAAACGAACGATGCTGCAGTTCAAGAAGAGCCTTTGCGTGGGGAAATGTACATTATAATTAGGAGAACGGTGATAAGGGACAAGGCTAGCATTTTTCAAATGTTTACATTTGTGTGTATGTGCACACACTGGGAGAGGGGAGAGTTTTGGGGACTATTTTTGCTATCAGGAGCTGAAGAGTTATGAAAACCATGAAACCTAGTTTAGCAAAATGATTTCGGTATTTATAACTGTGGCTCTCAGCTCCTGTCAGTCTTGAGTCTTAATATCTCTCTGGTGGCACTATTTGATTATGGTAACTCTTCTGTTTTCTTTCTTAATTTTTCTTTATTTTGAGGCAGGATTTCATCATTTTGTATAGACAGGCTAGAACTTGCCATTTTGCCTCTGCTTTCTAAGCTTTAGGGTGACAGGCCTGTCCTTCCACAACCTGCTAACTCTGGTTCTTGATGTTTGGTTGTGAGCCTAGTCTTTAACAGACGAGCCATCTCTCTAGCCCGAACTCTTGTTTCTTCAAGGATCATATTGTTAGACTTTCACCCATTTTAAATTTCTGCTTCTGTATTTAACTCCATTGTGGTCAACTAGGGTTTTCTAATGGTTAGGAGGTGTGCTTTTCTCACCTCTGTTAGGTAGAACAACAGTTGGCATGGTATTGTTTGTGAGGTAATGTGCTAAGCTGTTACATGTATTACTTCATTTCATCATTATAAATATATGAATAGCAAGTGGTAAGTACTCAGTAGGTATTAAGTAATTTATGAAATAAAATTAAACTTATGAGTAATGCCAACTATTATATATATATACTATGTTATATCATATAGCTAGGCCAGTGTTTATCATCTTTCAAGAANATTATTACCCTCCTAAAGGAACATTTTTTGACACATTTCTCTCTTTCCTATTCCCTCTCCCCCATGCTCACGTAGTGGATATGATTTTATCTACTGCATTTTGGGATTGACATAATAAAATTTTCAGTGATTGTGTTGGTACATGCTTCTAATGCCAGCACTTGAGCAGTGGAGATAGAAGAGTCAGGGATTCAAGGCTAGCCTGGGCTACCTGAGACTTTATCTCAGAAAACAAAATAACATTTAAAAATTTTTGTTGTTTTGTTTGGCTCTACTTCAAACAGCCATTTTATTCACATATTCTCCCATTGGAGAGGCCCATATTCTCCAATTGGGAATGCAGGTTCTGCACTCTGGGGAGCCCATAATGATCAGTATAGATAAGATGTGGATTCCTTAAATCACTTAAAAGGATGTGGGAGACAGAAAGTAAACACATAAGTCAAATGTGGTGCTGTGAACAGTAAGGAAGGAAGCAGGTGAAGGATGGGTTGGTAATGGTGCGTTTTAAGTAAGAGAGCCGCATGTGAGCAAAAGTTCTGAAAGGGCCAAAGGGAAAACCAGGAATGTTTGCAGGAAGAGAGTTAGGAGGAGTGGTACCCTAAGGTGCCTGTTGATTAGAGAAGCCTTAAGGAGACTTGGGGCTGAGTGCAGGGGAGCCTTAGAGCAAATAGGAGATAAGGTCAGGACAGCAGCAGACAGTGAAACAATGCGTGAGTCATTTTAAGGACTTGGACTTAATGCTAGCAGTGACATGGGAAGGCTTAGGAACGTTGAGGAGAGATGAATGACAATCGGCCTTTTCCAAAGAGCAGTTCTGTGGTATAATAAAAGCAAAGCCCTAATGAAGTGGGGTTAAGAGAGAAATAGTGCTCTGTAACACNAGGTGGAATGGAGGGGCTTTAAAAGGCCTGGGCTAGGAAAGTAACCATGATTCAGGCCGAATCCAGGTTGTGCGACTGAGTTTTCTTTTCTTTGAGTTCATTCAGTTATATGGTTTCAGGCGTTGAATAGCAGAGAGCTGGATTTTATGAGTTTTGGGGATTAGGACTAGGTGATGCTGGATACAGTTCAATCTAGTTCTCAGAGTCTGAGGCAAGAGGGTTTGAATAGGGGGAAAGCCAGCCTGGGCTGCATACCAAGGCACTGTCTGTCAAAGGGAGGAAGGAAATTGAGACTATTAGAAAGAGTCATCCTGGAGCAACATCTTTTAGTCATGATCTCAACAGGGAGGGTTAGTGCATGATGTGCACTTAGACCATGGGATTGAGTGCCTGGGAACCAGGTCTGTTCCCTAGGCCCAGACGTAGAGGAGAAGGAAAGTAAAGAAGTCTCTGCGTGGGGGTGTGTGTGTGTGAAGCAGTGTCCTTAGGGGGAAAATCTGGCAGTAGGAGGCATAATAGATGAAGAGGCTAACATTTAAAAGTTCGTTCTCTCTCTCTCTCTCTCTCTCTGTCTCTCTCTCTGTCTGTCTGTCTGTCTGTTTGTCTCTGTCTGAGACAGAGTTTCTCTGTGTAGCCTTCGCTGTCCAGGAACTCGCTCTGTAGATCAGGCTGGCTTCGAACTCAGAGATCCGATCCTCCTGCTTCTGCTTCCCGAGTGCGGGGGTTAAAGATGTGCACCACCACTGCCTGGCTATTTGTCATTCTCTTCAGGCTAGCATCTCAAAGGAAGTGTTTGCTCTAGCGTCTTAAGGAGCCTTTGCCTGGGAGAGGGGCCCTTGACATATGATACATAAAAGCACACACACAGGACTCCAGAAAGCACAATCCTTGCTTTTCTTTCACCCTCCACCTGTCCCAAGTTTCTTTTTCATTTTATCTATACGTNCTGTCCTCATCATGGCCCCTAAGGGATTTGATTTGAATCATCCAGTCTTTTGATCCTTATTTTTTCACTCATGTATTTATCCAACAAAGACTTTGCAAGTATCTGCTCGATGCCTGTTACATGTGAGATTCTAGGACAGAATGGGGCAATTAACATTTTCTTTCTTGACGTTCCCCTTCCTTCTTGAAATTTACAGTCTTATGGGATGTACGCATTTTTTAAAAAACACTAGCCAAGCTATATAGGAGCAGATTAGGATAAGTAGAAACAAAGAAAAGCATGAAGTGCCATGAGCTTGCTCTGTGGGTCCCACATCCAGCAGGGTATCTGAGGTGATGTGTAATGAGTTTTTTCTGTACCACCAGCCAGCTCCCAAATAATGACACAGAGACTTATTATGAAACCTCATATAGCTTAGACTTGTTTAATTGGCTCTTATAACTTACATTAACCCATTTCTATTAATCTACGTTCTGCCACATGGCGGTACTTCTCTTCCATCTTGCTCCTCCTGTTTCCTCTCTGTGTCTCCTGGCATCTCATACATGCCTAGAATTTCTCCTCCTCTTCCTCTCTTTCCCGGGAAATCCTGCCTATACCTCCTGCCTAGCTATTGGCTGTTCAGCTTTTTATTATACCAATCACAGCAATACACCTTCACATAGTGTACAAATTTCCCACAATATTTTCTCCTTTTTGTCTAAAATAAAAAGGAGAGGTTTTAACTTTAAATAGTAAAATTATATACAGTAACAACAATTATCAAGTAAGGATTACATCCACAATGTTTAGTCCCTATGTATTTGGCAAATTTGGAGAAAGTACTGTATTATCTGTCTTAGTGAGTTCCAAGTTTTATACCTAAGCCATTTTCTGTCATAACTTGTATTAGACTGCTTCCTGTTGTCTGGGGTGGCGGCATCCTTAAGGGATCCTGAGAAAATTGGGATAATGGTCAAGTCCTGGGAGAGCTAGCTATATTAATTTTCGTTTAATCTCTGTGTGATGGGAAAGTGTAGGGCTTATCTGAAGTCTTTGCTGGATAGCTGTGAGGCTGGACCATCTCAGCTAGCAGCTTTGAAGTTGTTCTGAATTTTGAGGAAACTGCAACAGAGGCACTGAGAGGCTGGATCACTTGGGCTACTTGTCTTTATTTGGTGTCTGTTTTTTGAATACACATAGACTTT
>LZPO01067505.1:16198-26908 GCA_001675575.1 Neotoma lepida
CCTTTCCTGGAACTCACTTGGTAACCCAGACTGGCCTTGAACTCACAGAGATCCTCCTGCCTCTGTCTCCCGAGTGCTGGGATTAAAGGCGTGAGCCTCCACGGCCTTTAATCCCATCACACATAGACTTTTAAAAGTAACAAATATCTGCATTAACACAGTATAGAATGTGTGGTGTGTACAAGTCAGCTAAAGATGATTTTTTTGTTCTATTTTGAATAGGTAGAAGGCATCTGTTAACTTTATAAATCTGTTTGGACTGTATAACCAAACCTCTATCAATGCCATATGAAAGGATGGCATGTAATAAGTCATGAAGATTATTCTGTAGCCATCAAGATTTATCTTGTCTCATCTGGTCTCAGAGCTGTTCCCGGGCTAACCGATTGCACCACAGGAGCTGTAAGCCTGTGAAAGTGTAAAGTTAGGGGTTAACATAGCAGCTACACGATACAATAGGACACTGAGGGTGTGCAAAGACAAAATAGAAAATTTGATGCTCTTGAGTTCAGGTTGGATAGGAAGGGGAAGTGAGGCAGGCAAGGGAGAGCAGTAGATCAGGAAAAATGGAAGGGTTGAGGGAGTGTTGTCTGTATGGGGCTGAAGACTAGCTGAAAGGCAAGTAAGAAAGCAAGACTGTTGGAAATGAAAAGCATTTGTAGTGAGACATTGGGTCCCTCAGGTTAAAGATAATAGAGGCAGAGTTGTTCTAGAACCGATAAGGTTCACATTGATGAAGTGGGAATGTGGATGGGAGTGCATCCTGATGGATAGTAAAATTGCCACAAAGATAGCGGCTTTGGAATAGAAAGAAATAGGAAAGGGCCAGGTGACCAGGAAAAGCCCTTTGTGTGTGTGAGGTGTGATTAATTAACAAGGAAGGATTACACATTGTATAAAAGGCCATTTATCTCAGAAGTCTTTTATATGTGAAGATGGAAAAGTANACTACTATAGAAACATGGGAATTGAGCTAGAAGAATGCTGGGTTTCTTTGGCCTTTATTAGATGTGAACAAAAAAAAGCTTTCCTGATTCAAGGGGCTCGGTTAGGGAAGTAGATCCTGGGAGATGTTAGCTGAGGTAGAGTTGAGGCTTTGAGAATTCTGCTGTGATGCCAGGGGTGTGTTCTCTATGAAGTAAAGATTCCAGCATAAACGTTGAGAATTACTGATGGATGTCCTAGACAGAGAAAGTGGGTGGAAGAAATGAAGTAATATGGTAACAAACACATGTAACTAAGAGATGACCAGAAATAGAAGCCCAGCATAGCAAGAGTAACAGGGATGTGGGGGTTGACTAATGAAGTGTGTGTGCCTAGGAAACCTGAGGACCAATGTGGTATTGGTTGATAAATGATGTTAACAGACCACAGTTTGCCCTGAGATCTAGTGCCTTGCCAGTTACAAGGTTCTTATTTTCTGGCAGTTTATAATTTACAGGGGAGGTGGCAGTGTAGCTCAGGCTCTCCAGTTATGAGGAAAGTGGTTAAGTGACAGTTAAAGATTGTGGAAAAAGACAAGAGAGTTCAGTTCCAGCTGGAACNCTGGGGACTTCTTGGAAAACCTAGCTTTTCCTTGAGTCTGATAGGAAAGGTAGCATGTTAATAAATGGACTGAGCTAAAGAAATAGTCTGTGTGGGATGGCATGAGGTTTGGGCTTATAGAACAATTGGTGAAACAGATCTTGACATGAAGATGAGTTACGGAGAAATGGGAGAAAAAAAAGTGGAAATTAGATGTGTTGTATTAGTAGCCATGGTGACCAGAGCATGTATACACTAATATGTAAGAAGGAAAAAAAAGGTCCTGAAACAGAGCTGTGCTTCTGTGCTGTGGCCCCTTAGTCTGAGAAGACCCCCCCCACACACATACACAAACACACACTGGTAGCACTTGATATGGACAGCAGCTTTTGGCAGCCCTGCCAGTATGTTTTTGACGTAATCACAGGAAGAGTGTTGTGACACATCCACACCCTTGTGCCCTCCAGTTTCATCTTGTCTGAGAAGAGAACTTAAAGGCTGGCCAGCTCATTCTTGCTTGAAAGCCCAGATTGTAAAATCTGAGGCTGCAAACTGTTTGTTGATTTCTTTCTCTTATTTATTTTTTCTCTTTGCCTCTAATGGCTATTTGGTTCCTTGGTGCTACATGCTACATTNTTCTGTCAATATTTTTCTAGGTAATGAAATTATCTAGAAATATAATTTCTAATTGTATTTTATTGCTTTTAAGAGTTATTATCCCTATTCTTGCAGAAGGTTGTGAGGTAGTCCTATATGTATTTGAACTTTCCCAAATAGACTTTGAGGTTGCTGTATTAGTTTTATTTAGTTGTATAGAACATAAAACCCTATTGCAGTGATTTTAGAAATTGAGGTTTATTTATTCTATGTGACATGAATTGCAGGGCTCTGGGATGGCTGCAGCTGCTCAGCTGTTTTGTGAGACCCTAAGGACCCACCCTCTGTCCTGGTGGACGTTTTGTAGGTTCCCCTATTTACAGAATACTTCCAAAACTGATATTTTTCACTTCAGGCAAAAGAAAGGGAAGACAGTAAGAGCTGTCTTGCACATATTCCATATTCCCTTTTAGTAGGAAAAGATCTCCATTGCCATTAGCAGACTTCCCATCTCCTCTCAGTGACCAGAGTTGTCTCCTGTGTTCTTCCTAGCCACAAGGAAGCTAAAGCGAGTCTGTCTTCTCAGGCTCAGCACAGGATGCGATGGGCGAAGAAAGGGACTCGTCCATGGAGTAGTGAAAATGAGCATCAGTTACACCGTGGTTTTAAGCTTTATTTCAACTGCCAAGGAAAACAGTGTTAAATTAATCAGAAGCTAGCTGCAAACAAGAGGGACATTTTCAGCCCATGAGTTTTTCTTATATTATAGAGCTAGATGATACAAAATAACAGGTGATTTGTTTGTTTATGCAGTGATTTTATATTTTTGTTTATTTATTTGTTATGCAGTTGTTGTTATAGACAGGCTTAAGTGGACTTGTTTATTTTGAAGCTAAAATAATAAATATTGTCACAGTTCTAAGATAGGAAGCATTTCAAGAAAATATAATGAAACAAATTTAGACTTTTGTGTAAACAAAACTTTTAATATATTTGGGAAAATGAGACCTTACAAAATACATGTTTTTTTTAAGTTGTGCATGGTGTTTCACACCTGTAATCCCAGCACTTGGAAGGCTGAAGGCAGGAGATTACAAGTTAGATGCCAGCCTGAGCTAAATATTGAGACTAATTTAAAAGTGTGTGTATGTGTGTGTGTGCACGTATGTACTAACATACATGTTTGTATATATATTTTAAGCTTTAATGAAGTGTCTTTTCATTGTTGTCATTTTTGAATATTTTCCATTTGAATTTATAACTGATTTAGATTTTGTAGAAATTAAAATAAGAACATAATTTTTATCCTTGAGGGACTGAATTACATATTTGACATCAGTAAATAATAAAAAATGTAATGTGGTCAAGTATCAAAAGTTGTATAAGAATTTAAGGAAGTAAGGTGAATACTTCCATAGTAGTTCATGACAGGCTCCCAGAGAGTGTGGAGTCAGATATGGTAGGAGGCCCCCAAGGCGCAAAGGCAGGCCTGTCTGCACACCCAGCCTTGCTGAGCCATGCGCAGTTCTTGGATGTTCTGTGTGCTTTGTTCTGTGTGCTATGGAGATGTTGCCACACCTCCATAATAATTTTTTTACTTGTGAAAATTTATTGCATAACTCCTTGTTTTTAAATGTCCAGTTTTTTAAAATTTATAATACTGTATCATTCATGTAAAATAGTATTATGTGATGCATTGTATGTTACAGGTCCCCTCACACTCAAAAATTCTAAGGCCCTCCTTTCTTTGCGGCAGTAAAGACTCCTCAAACAGCATGTGAATACATTTAAAAAAATATTAACGGAACAAAATTTTAATAGCACTGCACTAACCAGTCTTAAAACCAGGTAGACTCTGAATTGAATGCTGGCCTTTATAAGGAGATTATCAGTAATGCTTAGAGCATGCTCACAAACCAGCTCCTGAAACACAAGACGGTCTGTAATCACCACTTTAGTGTTTACTGAACCATCAGGTTTATGTCAATGGCAACATAACTTTTCAGTAAAACTATGTGGCTGTCTCCCACCCCACCCCCCAAAATCAAGAAATAGTCTTGTCCAAACCCTACTCACTAATGTAGAATATTAACCAACCCACTAGTGAGATACTAAACTGAAAAATTCACAAAAATAGTCTTTAAGTCTTAGTTCTTTTGTGTTAACATAAACTGTGTTTGGCGAGCCAGTTAAACAGCATGTCTCTATGTACTGTGGTCAGAAAGTGTTCTTTGCAGTGCTTTTTGTTTGGCTTTTATAGGCCTGGCAGTTTGCTCTTTCAGGGGATGGGGTTGGGGCTGCAGGAAGACTGGGTTCCCTGTCAGCCTGGTAAAGCCATTGAGGACTTGCACCTAATACAGCTCAGTGGAAACACAGCCTGGCATACACAAGATCTGGTTCAGTCCTTGGTGTTGTATAAAAAAGCTCCTATCATTGCCATTGCCTAAGTTCTCCCTGAATTTTCTAATGTGTATGCGTATGGGGGAGCTGTTATCACATGACCCATTTATTCACTTGTATGTTATTTCACAAGTTTGTGAACCACAAGCACACGCCGAACTGCCTGAACACCTCTTGAGGGATGGGGAGAGAAGGCGTGGAGTCAATGATGCAGACTCTAGGAGTCAGGTGAGAAGCAAGGCAGACTCATTTATTGTGGATATGGGGTGAGCCTAAATACCCCGTCCCGTCACCCCATTGGCTGTCGGCTGTGTTGGGTTTCTCTCATTGGCCCCATCAATCTGAAGTTTGTAGGTCACCAATCACCCGAGTGCAGCAGCAGACTCCAGGTTGGCTTAAGGGAGGTTGTTATTTTGCATGCTTGTGCACACCGCCAAGGCTGCCTTGGCCCTGCCAGCCTGGCTGGCTCCTTTTCTCCCCACGGGGACTATGCCAAATTTACCTTTGAATTTACTGTGCCTGATGTAGTAGTTTAACATACTGGAATGTTCTTTTAAAAAAATTTTTACATTTATTTATTTTGTGTGTATATGTGTTTATTTGGGTGCTCATGTACAATGGNACCTGTCTGGATATTAAAGAACAATTTGTGGGGAGTTGGGATCGAACTCACATCATCAGGCTTTGAGGCAAGCACCTCTACTTGTTGAGCCATCTCACCAGCCCCACCTTCATGGATGTTCTTTAGATGAATAAATAACTGAATGGATGGATGAGTGGATAAACGGAAGGAATTCGTACAAATCCTGAGTACTGGGAAAGTGTTCAGACCTGAGTGTCAAGCATACTTACCTGTTAAAGAACAGAGTCTGTTCTTTTCCTGTCCTTAGGAACCATTGAAGAGGCAACCCAGGACCTGCTGACAATGCAAGTTGCAGTAAATATTGGAGTTATAAAGCAAACAAACAAAATTGATCTACAAAGCCCCATTTTCCAAACATACTGTTTTTATTTTTGTAGTGCTTCTACTTCTCAGTCAGAGAACTCGGTGCATACGAAATCAGCGTCTGCTATATCTTCAGATTCCATTTCAACTTCTGCAGACAACTTTTCTCCCGATTTGAGGGTATGTATGCTGCGTGAACATACTGAGGTTATCATACTATTCAGTGTCTGGCCAGCACTATCAGCAGAACCTTTAGTAATTAAGTAGATAGTAGCAGAGAATTCTCAAAGAACTCAGTCTTTNTAAATTGTCCCAGAGCAGGCCAGCAAGTTTGAATGCTTGCTTACTATTTAAAAAAATGTATGTTTCTTCCCTAAGTTAGTACTTTTCAATATTTTGTCTAATTTTTTGTGGTGTTTTTCTGATAACTTCCATATTAACAGGGAGTAATAGCTAATATGCATTGATAACTTACTATAAGCTAACCATTGCTCTAAGTGCTGAACTTAAATTATCTCTTGTAATATTTGTGAAGTTCTTTCATTTCCACATAGTATCTCAGATTAAGTAATATGTCCAGAGACTCATAGCTAATATCATAGCTAATCAGTTGTATTGCCAGTTGCATTAGTCAGGGTTCTCTAAAGGAACAGAACTAATAGAATAAAAAATCTATGTATAAAGGAGATTTATTAGCATGTCTTACAGGCTATGATCTGAGTAGTCCAATGAAGGTTGTCTCTTGATGGGAAGGCCAAGAACCTAGTAGTTTGTTCAGTCTACAAGGCTGGATGTCTCAGCAGTCCCAGTCTGGTGCTAGAGTCCCAGGGAATTTGCAGAGAGCTCCTGGTCTTCAGTCTGCGTTAGAATCTAGAAGAAGTAGATTCTAACACCAGTGAAGGAATGCCTTAGCAGCAGAAGAGATGAACTTACCAGTGAGTGAGGGCAAGCAGGCATAAAGCCAAAACTTCCTTCTTCATGTCCTTTTCCATGTCCAGAAGGTGTGGCTCAGGTAGAAGGTGGATCTTTCCACTTCCAATGATCTAATCAAGAAAACCCTCAGAGCAGTGCCCAGCCGCTTGGGTTTCAATTGATTTCAGATGTAGTCAAGTTGACACCCGAGACTAGTCACCACACCACTGTTCTGTCCTGTTGAGTCCAGTTATATAGTTAGGTTACATAAGCACTAAGTGATGTATCACTCTTACTTTTTAAAGTATTCTTTTTATTATTTAAATTACTTAATTTATTTAATTATTTAAATTATTTAAATTATTTAAATATTATTTAAATTATTATTATTATTATTTATTAAAGTATTCTTTTTAAAGTATACTTTTTAAAGTATTCCTGTATTTTTGTCTTATTTCTACAAAACTAACCATATCAGTGATAGTATGTTTGTGGATTCATCTGCTTTTTTTCAACCACTTGCCTATGAGTGATAAAGAAAATACATTTTGTGCATGGTATTAATCTAACCCTTTCTTCAGAGTTTCTTTTTAAACAGTAGACATTCATTTTTATGGTTCTGGAAGATGGGTAGTCTAGGTTTGATGCTAAAGACCAGTGTCTGCAAGCATATTCTGTGCAGTGTTCTGTGTTGTCCAGAACGATCAAAGAAAGAGGGTCAGGCTCTCTGGCAGCAGGGAGGAAGAGTTTCCATGAGCTGAGCCCTGCAAAGGCATATTTATTGGTAGTTACAAAAAGTTATTTGGGTAAAACAAGCTCCTCATACCAAAGCCCCTTACCTAGTCTTTGTTTTGTGAAGGAAAACTTCACACCCCTGCAACTTTAGTTCTTATTGTGCACTGTTTGCAGTACCCAATAATGCAGGATGCTCCAGGTATGCCAGGATTGTCTGTGACTAAAGTCATACAATGGCTGCTTTAGCTCCTTCAGAAAAACAACTCAATAGATAACAGAAAACAGTCACTGTTGTCTACAATGATTTCTTAAAGGTCTAAGTACTTCTAGAAAACAACCATTCCAAAGTTTACCCTAGATACAGTGATTTTACTGTTTTTTCCTCTACAATATTCTTCCTGGCTTGTCTTGTATTCACATGGTAGACAATATAAATATCTTCAGTAATGAAGTTGTTTGCTGTTGAATATTTATTGAGAATATTATCTCTTTCATTTAAACAAATACATGAAGACCATTTAGAATATCTATAAAGGTTTTGAGATATTTGTCATTATTTTTTTGTGAAACTTCATGAAGCACTAGATGAGAGGTATTTCTCCAGCTCCAAGGGTTATCTTCACAGTCTGTGTGTGCTGTGCTAGTGACAGTGGCTGGCTTCCTGGTGTGTTGGTTAGATGGGGAAGAACGCAAGCATTTAGAGCAGGCCTGGTGCGAAGTGGTGTGTAAATCTATTGCTGTTCTTCTTATATGTGCTTTATATTTTTTTTGTCTGTTTTCGGATTAATAAAAGTAAAGTAGGGCATAAGCTTGATTATGAATTTTTTTGTCTACTTGTGGTCAGCTCTTACTAGTTAAAAACAGAATTGGTTGACAAGTATAACTTTTTAGTTAAAAATAAAATTTACCTCTATTGTCACCATCTCTACATAAAGCAGTGGTTCTCAACTTCTGGGTCAATACCCCTCCCGATGACTGTTTGGAAAAGTGACCAGATATTCTATAGAATACATACCATTTTTACTTATTGTTAAACTGGGGTCACAGGTTTTGGAAAGATCTCAGAGATGAAATGTTGTATATATCCTGTCAGCAGGCTCATCACCATCGTGTTCACCTTATTGGTTGAGGTGTTGGGTTTATTCAGTGTAGAATACTCTGTCTCCTTATACTTAGTCTTCGGAAAGAAGTTGCTACATACAGCCTATCTTTGAGAGCTGTGCTCTGCTACCTGACTCAGGGCAGAACATCTACATACATTTTTTGGTATTAGTGGGAGATGTATTTCTCTGCCCTCCTTTTTTGAGTTAGTTACCTAGTCATTTACTTCATTATGGGCCTGTGAATATTAATGTACACCTTATAGTGACCGATGCTGTCACTGTGGAAGCTCCCACTGGGAAGATATTTTGGTAAGGCCCACACCCTTGGTGATGTTTGAAAGTTCTTTACTTTCTGCATTGTGAGATGCTCATCCATACCATGCCCTGGTTGTAGCACCATAATCTATTTTCCAGAGGATCCTGTTTCCTTTTTTTCTTTTCATCTTTGATTTATTCTTTGACATGTAAACAATGGATCCTGGTCATATATACTCACAACTCGCTACTGAAATTACCCCTGCCACCTCAGTGAGCCGTCCTCCTCACTTCTTGTTCCCTCCCTCCTCTTCCCTCCCCTCACTCTCTCTGGTACAGGTACCCATAGCTGCAGTGAGTTTACTAGTGTAATGGCCATTACATGTCCAAAAGAAAGCTTTCCAGAGTATTCCTTTCCATCCTTTGGCTCTTACATTGTTTCTAGCCCCTCTTCTGCACTGTTCCCTGAACTCTGTGTGGGGGCGAGGGCGTTGGGGCATGCATGACTGGCAGAGTGGGGATTGTGGGAGTCTGCTGGAGTCCAGCTCCGCCCTGCTCCCACCTCTTGAAGGGTTCTTGGGTGGAGGAGAGAAGAATGAGGAAATATTAGGTAGAAAAATAGAGACAATAAGAAAGACAGAGACACAGGATAGCTTCAGGAGGGCCCTGGGTTAATACCCACCGCTCAGTCCTTTGTTCAAAAGGGCTTTTTGTAATATGCCAAGGGGAGAGGCAAAAGACCTCCACCTTGCAAAGTCAAGGAACACTATACAGCCAAGTGTAGACCCTTCCAAACACCTGGCAACCACGCCCATGGCCAAATCATCTCCTTAAGCAGCCCTGCTGGGTAAAGCAAGCTCAGATTCTCTGACCCTGAGTAAGGTCTCACTAGGAAGCCTCTGTGGGCCACCACAGGGGATAGATATAGATGTCTATTTAGGGCTAAGCACTCAATAGTAACTTATTTTCAGCACTTTGACCAGTCATGACTATATTCATTACTGACCACAGAAGAGAGTAGCATCTCTGGCCAAGAGGTCAATAATGGCACCCAAGTACAGACAAATATTTAGAGGACATCTGACAGCATGACCATGATTCTGTATCTGCTTCTTGGGAAAGTGGATCATGCTTCCCCATGTCAGGATTAAATTTAATACTTTTTTCCCAATAAGTTGGGGAAGAAAGAGTTTATTTGGCTTACACTTCCACATTGCTATTCATTGCTGAAGGAAATCAGGACAGGAACTCAAACATAGCAGGAACCTGGAGGCAGGACTTGATGCAGAGGCCATGGAGGGGTGCTGCTTACTGGCTTGCTTCCCCTGGCTTGCTCAGACTGTTTTCTTATAAAACCCAGGACCACTAGCCCAGGGATGGCACCACCTACAATTGGCTGGGCCCTCCCCTATTGATCACTAATTGAGAAAATGCCTTACAGCTGGATCTCATCTAGGTTTTTCCTCAGCTGAGGTTACTTCCTCTCCAATGACTCCAGCTTGTGTCAAGTTGACACAAAACCAGCCAGCACAGGCTAGCTATCAGTATGACTTAAGAATTCTCTAAATAGTAAATGTACACAAGGATCTAACTTTGCCCGTTGTAAATGCACTCTGCACCCTTGACATGGCTCATTGGAAGGGAGTGGGCTATGGACTTTCCTACCATTGTTAGGGAACCCAAACCGCTGTTTTACCTTTATGACTTTGAATAAGTTAACTGCCACTTGGACCTACTTTTCCTCACCTATGAAATAAGGAGAAAAAGCTTACTTTATTTTTATAGTGTTTTAGGATTTACTGTGAAAATACTCAGCTTTTCATATGAATGTAAAATTTTATAGTTCTTAGGCATTAAGGAAAAACTTTAAGAAAAATAGCAGCTTCATATTTTTATGTGGCAGTACTACAGTTTATTTGTTTTAAAGTAGTGTAATAAGATTATAATTTCAAATTAAAGCAAACAGTCTGAATGAAATTTGAATGGGAAAAAATTAGCCTTTGAATAAAAAATGTTTCTTTCTTACACACCCCCATCTAGGTCCTGAGGGAGTCAAACAAATTAGCAGAAATGGAGGAACCAACCCTACTTCCAGGAGAAAACATTAAGGACATGGGTCTGTAATGATATTTTCACATTGTTTCTTTCTGACTCTGCACAGCTGCTCACTCGCCTGTAGCTCCCAGCCTTTGTGCTCTAAACCCAGATCCAGAGCGGCTTGAGCTTCTCTGACCCTGG